>JAODUH010016292.1:0-15600 GCA_027564835.1 Typhlichthys subterraneus | reverse complement strand
TCGCCCCCCCCCCCCCCCCCCACAACCAGTAGGCACAGGGAGGCGACCCTCTCGTCTACCGGGGTAAACTCCAGCGTAGCAGCGCTCAAATGGGGGCTTGTTAGTATCCCCACACCCGCTCGGCACCTCACACCCTGGGCAACTCCAGAGTAGAATAAAATCCATCTCCTATTGATACAGTATCGCGAACCGTAGTATTGCAATACTCAATGTTATACAATGTTGTTACCTAGTTGTTACCTAGCATTGAGTGACGGCCGATCTGTCCCCTCCCCCACAGTGTACCGGCTGGCCTACATGAGGCTGAAGGTGCTGTGCTCGTACCTGCTGTCCTCTCACCCCGAGCTGGAGCCCATCATGTGGACGCTGTTCCAGCACACGCTGCAGCACGAGTACGAGCTGATGATAGACCGCCACCTGGACCAGGTACGATGCTAACCCAACATACTGCTAGTCTGCTTGTCTAGAGCACTGTGCGGGACGAATGTCTTAAGCATTACCGCCCGCTCCCTCAGCGCGTGTTCCATTCCCGCCCACACCTTTGCTTGTTTTTTGCACAGTGCTGTAGCGTTATGCAAGCTACGATTAGCCTACATAACATTCATACAAAGAAATGGTAGTAAGAGATGCCTGTGAAGCCAAGTGAGTCCATGTGATTGCCACGGTAATGATAGTGTATTGAATGTGGTAATGATTGTGTAGTGTAGGCTCGTAACGATTTTTTGATCCCACCCCCAATGCAGTCCACATTGCTAGTCCTTACCTTTACTTTCATAAATACACAGAAGAAACTGACAAGTAATGATTACTTACTAAATATTTACACTAAGTCCATTAGTTAATGTCCAGTACTACGTTAAACTCTTATGGTGCCACAGTGTGCAAAGCCGTGGCCTATGTGAAATAAGTTATTTCAATTCAGTTTTCTCTCTAATTTCCTTCTAATCTCTCTCTCTCTCTCTCTCTCTCTCTCTCCTTGCCAGTTGATGATGTCGGCCATGTACGCCATATGCAAGGTAAAAAACGTTGACCTGCGCTTCAAGACCATCGTTACGGCTTACAAGAACATGCCCAACACCAATCAGGAGGTGAGACTGGCCCTTCAGAAACCTAACATTTTTTTAAGATATATTATTTTTGCTAAAAACATCATATATTATAATATAAAAATATAAAATTGCATACAACGTGAAGCTCATGGCTTATAAATAAGAATACATACGAAGAGTATGGAAGTTAGTCAAGACATGGAGGAATCAAAATATGTATTTGAAACAAAACTACACACTAGTTTACCATCCTCTACATAATAAAAAACACACCGAACATGTGTGCTCCGATTTAGCGGTGCTAATCCTCATCCCAGCCGGTCTACACACTGCTGCGAACCGATCCAGTGAGTGCTGGAGGTCACGGACCGATTATATCAGGACCACATCATCTGGAAAAAGCAGCGATGAGATTAAGTCCTGTAGGCTACTTTTGAAAGTGTGCATTGCTAACATAGCCTACCAGTAGGCTATTTCTGCTTTGTATAAGTAGTTGAAATTCATACACACTGAGTAGGCTACTGTAGGCCTACAGTGCTTCATTTAACAGAGTAGTAAGCGATTAGGAATACAGAGGCAGCGTTTGAGGAAATTTCTATTTATTTCTTCCCAATAATTTAAATTAATGTCATTACAGAGAGTAAAATACTGAAAAAAGGTATTGTTTGGTACCGGTACAGACTTTGATCTACCGCCTTGTATGAGCTTGTATTACAACACAAAGGGATTACGATGTAATTCTCTTCTCAGGATGAAATGACTCCACTATATACAATAGTTTGCTGCTATATTAATGTATTTTAATACAATATTAATAATACAAGATATTGTATACCGGTATCCCTTTTAACTTTTATTCTCATTGTAATGTGGGGCAGACCTTCAAGCACGTCCTGATCAGCGACGGCTGCTACGACTCTATCATCGTCTTCTACAACCAGGTGTTCATGCAGAAGCTGAAAACCAACATCCTGCAGTATGCCTCTACCAGAGTAAGACACCAGCTTAACCTTAACCACATTGCAGCACCACCACGTTTGCAGCATAGCACCATTATGTCATATGGTAAAGCTGTATAACGGAAACAGTGCATAATAAATTGGCAGGCTCCTTATAATAACGTGACACACTTTCTTTCCCTAGCCCCCTACCCTCTCCCCAATCCCACAGATCCCATGCAGTCCTTATAAATTCCCAGGTTCCCCTCTGCGTGTCCCTGGGAGCAGCAACATCTACATCTCCCCCATGAAAAGTTCACGCGTGTCCCCTGGCATCATGACCCCTCGCTCAAGGTCAGCTGCGGACCGGAAACGCTCCCGGACACAAAATACGACGATTCCCTCGAAAACCCTACGCAGCAATTAAAGTGTTAAAATGAAAATGTTTGTTTATGTATTTACAGAATGTTGGTGTCCATCGGTGAATCATTTGGAGGGGTACGTGCCTATTTTGTGCGCTCCATCAATGTTTTCCCACTTCTTCACCAGTTTTTAGCATTTAGACGGTAGTGGCCGTTTCTTGACTGTGTGTGTGTGTGTGCGCGCGCGCGCTCTGCAGCAGCACCCCAATAGATTTCAGAAGATTAACCAGATGGTCAACAGCAGTGAGCGCTCCTTTAACTTTAAGAGGACTCTGGACCTCAGCCCTGCTCCCAAGCCACTGAAGAGGCTGCGTTTTGATGTGGACGGGCAAGATGAAGCTGATGGCAGGTTAGTCACAAGTGGTCAAGCAAGCATAGGGTAAAGCCTTTCCACTACTGGTTCAGTATTCTCAGAGGGCCTAGACTGTTATTTTGTCCACTTTTATACTGTCAGGTTTACAGTTAATTATTTTCAGGTTTTTGATAAAACTGATTAGAGCCCGTCTCAGATGGAAGGCAGGCGGTCTTACGCTGCAATTGCTCTTTCTGTTGGTGATCTCACAAGTCACGCACACCAATCATCACAAATTAGGCCATACGTACGTCAAGTCATCCTGATCAACAGGTACAACAGTGTGTCTTTGGAGTCCCTTGAAAGCCACAACAGACAACATTTGATAATTTATCAGTTTAGTTCACAAAATGAAATGGAAGCAAACAAATATCTTTAAAAGGTAAATGTTATTTGGCAAAGCGCCGCTGTGCCATATACACTACTTGCTATATTTCATGGCTGCTACAACATTGAGAAGACGAAGCTCCTAACCTTGCCTAGGGACGCACAACATTGATCAAATGTGATATTGCGATATTGTGAACCCCTACTCTTGCCCGTCCTGCGTGATGGCCAGAGTCCCCACAGTGGCAATTCTGCTACATGCTTGTGTCTGACATCTATATTCTGATATCAGAATAGATTCTGTCTTATCTATTCTGATACATGTATGCTTCCTTGTTGGTCTGAGTCTGCATGGCCAGCTTTCTCTGTATTGCCTGTGGTGTTAATGGTTTAGATTGCAAGCAATAATATTTTACCTGTGGGTTTTCTGTCACCTCTTTTGACTTTTCTTTCTAATCACCATCTTTGTTGTTGTGTTATCGGTGTATGCTGTTGCTATATTTGGTTCTTCATGCATGTTGCTGATAATGTATCAGCCATGTTTCTATTAGCCTTGTATCAGATTGTGCTGCTTGGTTGATCTTATGCTATAAGATCATTCAAAGATTATAATGGCCTATTTAATGACAATAATGTAGGTGTCCCTGCTTTGTTAGAGTAGGCATTATTATTTTCAGTAGGCTGCAGCTTTATTCACCCGTTGCTGTCTGTTTGTAAACAAATATATGTTAGGCTATGTCCAAAAATGAATGATATTGACAATTATATGATTTTACCATAGTAAATAGTTTTACTATAGTAAATTGTACATTGTTCATGACAGTGCCACATTCTATTCCTGCTTGACTCTAACACATAAAGCCTAGTGGAGCACATATCACTATACAACGATGTACCTATTTCACTAGAACTCTGTGCTGTAATACAGGCAGCAGTGCAGCGTGCGTCTCATCAATGAAACCACACACAAACCTACTTGTTCGATGAATCCAAACACAAGCGTCATCCTGATCTCACGTCATACTCGTGGCGAAGTCAAACTAGCAACCTTTGGCTGGGCTATTAGTTACTGTGTGGCCACAAGAGCGTTCATGGTTAGCAGGTTGAGCGTGAGCACCACAGTGAACTACTGCTCACTTGTTTAAACTAAAGCTGAACGAGGGCCACACGCTCACCACATAAAAGACTGGTAACTATGGCAACTAGGCAACTATTATTGAGCATGACTGGGTGTTGCTTAGCCCCGTGTTTGGAGATACGTTTGTCTGTTAATGTCTCACCAAAAAACATCTGGGACTAGGCTACTATGACGACTGCAAACACGTGACCAGGCCAACGCATTGAACACATCATTCAATGCGTTGGCCTGAGAGTCATGCGTGCAAAAATATTGCAGTAAGCATGTTATTTTCTTACACATTAATTATGAAAAATATTGTATTGGATTTAAATGCATAGTAATTTCTTAATGTAAAATGTCAGTAGTATATTATTCATAGGCTAGTAATATACTATGCGAGTCATGAGGGGGGCCAGTGTGGTGGTACTGGGCACCGCTGGCCCCCACTTGGCTACTCCCCTGCCCAGACTTAAACTTCTAAATGTTAAAGGATACATGTTTATATTATAAATCCTGTTTTTAAAGTGTAACTGCACCCCAGCTCTGAGTCTGACTCCACCCACTACAACTTTGAAAAAATGTAGTTCTCTTTTCAGCCCATAATATGCTGATTCTTCTAAAAACATTATCAACCAACCAACATTGATGTGTCTCATCACAGATCAATCCTATTACTTTGTTTACAGCTCAAAAACACATTTTTAGTTACACTTTAAATACAGAGTTGTTTGACACAAATGTGCATATTTTATATGCTAACTACGATAAAGTACTGTACAAAAAGACTGGTCTGTATTGCTATCTACATTTATTTTTATTTCCAGCAAATCCAGTGCAGATTCTACGCTGATACTGAGGCTTGCAGAAATGAGTAAGTGATTTATGTAATGCCATACAATATTTACATTATGTTTCCACATCACACTTTAAACTGTTTTACAGGCTGAACTAAACATGCAGGCTAAACTAAAAACTGAAAACATCTGAGTGGCATTCTTTTTGTTTTGTTAGTGTTCTCTCTTTTGTATCATATTAGTTGCGTACCAAATGTAAGTATGCGTACATAAGATAATGTGAACATTGTATTCTGTAGCCTCTACCAGGACTCGCATGCAGGAACAGAAGATGATGGAGGATGCTGAATCCAGGAGAGAACCGCAATGAAAGCCTACTGACCCAACCTGCGCTGTTTGCCGCAATCTGAACAGCTTTTTCTTCTTAGCAAGGTTTTGCTCCCCCACTCCCAGGCATCTAAAACTGGATTTTATTTCATTATAACCTTTTAAGTGACTTTACTTCTTTGTTTTTTTTTTTGTTTTTTTTAAGGAGTAATATGTGAATATAAAATACTTTTTTTTTTTTTGTTGTATTTTTAAGTGGTTTTCATTCACATTTTAATGTTGAGTGATTATGTCACATTCAGTTAAACTTGCTTAAAATCAAATACACTATTATCTGGCCATGTTTTAAGAGGTTAGAATATTTTGTGTCTGAAATTATTGTTGTCACGCGATATACTACTTTCATATTTTGTGAACACTGCACAGTTGCTAGTGCAGTGTTCACAGCTTTTACATTTGTTGTTTATGTTGACACCAATTTGTGTTTGGCAGAATATAGTATACTTCTAAACTGAATTTGTGTAATCATGACACAACATTGAAAGTATTTTAAATGATGGTGGTCACCAAATTCAAGAAGCATTGAGAAGACAAAACATGATGTTCCATTTCTTTAACTGGTTCAAATTAAACATTATTCCTCAATACTGCAATTTTGTCAGTGAAAACGTAGTAAGATCACTTTGGAAGATAAACACTAATAACATCCAGTAACAAAGTATTTCATCAAAGCATTATTATTATAACATAATTTTCTCTGGTTTGAAATTATGCTAATTTAAATCAATATTTCACTTTGTTAGAATAATACATTATATTTACAGGTGTCTAAAAATATTGGTTAATTAACTGAAAAGAAAATAAATAATGACATGAATATTAACCACCAGCAGCATAGGACAATTGCACAGTCACAACCAATCTACAGTGTATAAAAAAATGAACGTGGTTCAAAGTGAAATATTAATTTAAATGTGAATACATTTTGAATGCATTTTTTTTTTTTTTTATGTAGTAAATATTTCTGTGAAAGAAAAATGTGTTTGATATCTGTAAACCATGGCAACTGACAAATGATTACAGTGTCTATTCTGACTGTATTTGTACTACTACTATAACTATGTATAGACTAGAGATGGGATTAAACCACAGCAACAGCTGTATTTCTGTGAGTGCACACTGCATTGTGGATGATCCACCATCTCGTTGACATGGCTCGAGCACATTTGTAGGATTTGGTATTTACGTTATGGTTCTGAAAAGTGTATTTAATTAATGTTTTTGGATACTATCCCTTTTACAGATTGGAAAAAAACTAAACTAAACTAAATAAAATCCAGTTTGTACAAAGCCAGCTATATAAGACTGACCTTATTAAGGGCTTGGGAAGCCAAACCAAGTGAATGCCTTTTGGAATTTGGTGAAAATGTACCCACACACACACAAACATTTGTATTTACATACTTATTTTCCTATTATCAAGCAAAGTATGTGAACAGACAAACAGACCTGTGAAAAAGTGGGAGAATGTTTCAAGTTGAATTCCCCTCTTGTTTTTCCCAGCACCATCAACCCGACCTTCAAATCCTCAGGGAGTAGTGACAGCTGCTACCTGTTCAGTAACACAGCTTCCATTATTGTACCAGGTGTACTGTTTCCTTTCAAGAGGGCTTAAATGCACAGACTCTTCTGTGTTTGGGCCTAGTCAAGCATGAAGCATTGGAACAGTAACATTTTAATTGGCCCTATCCCATGAGACTGTTTATTTAGCGTATGGGGGCTGATCCTATGGTCTCAGTCACCTGCGCATGATGACAGAGCTCTATAGTGACCAGCTTTTAATGATGAAAGGTGTTCACTTTGTCTACTTTGAAAATAAGTGGTGAAATGTGTTGCATCTGATATCGGTACTGGATGTTACTGTAGGATCCAACAATCAAAAACATAACGAATGGATCAACTAACGGTAAGTACACCTACATTTGATTCTCTCAGTCTTAACAGATTGTATTAGTTTTTTTTTTTTCTTTTATTGCTGTTAAGTGATGCTTTTCATTTTGTTTATTTACATTACATTAACATCAACCTCAATTTGTTCTTGAAGTTATTTTTATGTTAGTCATTTTTTATTTAGTAAATATTCAGATATATTGAAAATGTGGCCAAAATTCTATAATATCTTTTATCAACAACCTTTTCCACCCTGTATATTATACAGCTAACTGACTTATATTCATTTTATTATGTTTGTCTAGTATTATTATTTATTTATTTATTATGAATAAGTGGCAATCTTTTTGCACCGTTCCCCACAGCCAGAACAATGGCGCGAGATCGTCAACAAGAAGATGCAGTTCCCTCCGGATCTCATCGGTGCCATCATGGAGAGGAACAATGAGAAGGTGAATCGCCTGCTGCAGACCGGCGACGGCATCATCCGGCAGCTGGATGAGTCTGAGGACCGTCTGTGGAGGGAGGCCCTCAACCTGGCCATCCGCCTGGGCAGCGAGGACACCATGGACGCCCTGATGCTGGGGGTCAAGTTCGACTTCCGACAGATCCACGAGGCGCTCCTGGTTGCCGTGGACACCAACCAGCTGCGGGTGGTCAAGCGTCTGCTGGACCGCCTGGATCAGGAGAAGGGCAACAAGATGGACGTCCACTCCTTCTCCCAAGCCATTTTCGACCGCTCCATTGACAATTCCCAGTTCGCACCTGGGGTGACTCCTCTGACGCTGGCGTGCCAGAAGGACCTGTACGAGATCGTCACCATGCTGAGCCAGAAGGGCCACGTCATCTCGTGGCCGCACAAGATCTCCTGTGCCTGTCTGGAGTGTCGCAACGGGCGGCAGTATGACCTGCTGAAGTTCTCTCTGTCCCGCATCAACACCTACCGCGGCATCGCCAGCCGCGCCTACCTGTCAATCACCTCCGACGACGCAATGTTGACTGCTTTCGGCCTGAGCAGGGAGCTCCGCAAGCTCTCAAAGAAGGAACCTGAATTTAAGGTTGGGCACAGCTCATACTGTTGTTGACGAATGAACGGATTACCTTTATTGACATTATACACAGTTCAATGAACATTCACATGACCTCTCTCTGAAATTATAAGAACATAGCGGTATGTAGAATCACAAAATGTGTAGGCTACACATACGCACACACACACACACACACACACACACATATAACAAACATACACACAGAGAAATACATGCATACGCGCACACGCACACTGGAGACCCTCCTCTGCATTCTCTGGTGTGTTTCAATGCGTCCCTTTGTCTCAGCCTCAGTACCTGGCGCTGGAGGAGCTGTGCCAGGAGTTTGCTGTGGAGCTGCTGGGGATGTGTCGCAACCAGAGCGAGGTCACCACCATTCTCAACAACTGCGGGGCCGCGGGCTACGACGCTCCGGACGAGCAGGCCTTCGAGGAGGGCATACCCAACCTGTCACGGCTGCGGCTCGCTGTCAAATACAATCAGAAGCAGGTAGCAGCCCTACAGAGCTGCAGCCAAGCCTCTGTACATCCACAAAGGTGGTTTAGTCCGAAAGTGACATGGGAGAGTCCAGTCAAGCAGTGTCTGTACACCTGTGTGGGCTTCCAGGGGCTTTAAGACATCCAGCACATTTGAAGGCTTTTTACACTGCATATTCTTATTAAGAGCAATGTGAAAAGGCTATTTGGGGGGCCAACGTGATTAGTTCTCACCGCACCCTGTGTGTTTGTGTGCAGTTTGTGGCCCACCCTATCTGCCAGCAGGTGTTGTCTTCCATATGGTGTGGGAACCTGTCAGGGTGGAGGGGGAGCAGGATGGCTTGGAAGCTTCTAGTCACTGTGGGAATCTTTTTCACCATGCCCCTCCTTTGCCTTGTATATTGGATCGCACCAAAGTCAAAGGTACAATGTTACTCCAGCATCACTTTGTCCTGTTCTAAATACCATTAAGCAAAGCGACAGTCTTTTTAATTAAAAGTAAATGTGAGTTTTACTGTTATTTAGAGCCTGTTGTCCAATCGTGAGTTACCAGTCTGGGTTTCACATCCTCACCTTAAATGAAGCGAAGCATGCATTATTCTCAGGAAACATAGAAATCTGCCTTGGAATGTCTGTATTTACCAGGTAGGGAAGATTCTGAAGACTCCCGTTATCAAGTTTCTTCTTCACTCTGCATCGTATCTGTGGTTCCTCCTCACTTTGCTTGGGGAGTCAATAACTATGGAGATGTACCGAGATGCGTTTGCTTCACGCCAGCAGAACATCCTCCACAGTTCATTCCACATGGTGTGGGTTATGGGTCAGTAAGCTGTCTCCATCAACACCCCCTCCTGCACGTGCTGCAGATGTGTCCTATCTAGAAACCTAGGTTTAGGATCTGTTCTGTGCTGTTCCATGTAGGGTTCTTCTGGTATGAATGCAAAGAGGTGTGGATCGAGGGGCTGCGAAACTACTTCCTGGACTGGTGGAACTGCCTGGATATGATGGTGCTCAGCATGTATCTGGCCTCGTTTGCGTTACGCATCCTCATTGTGGTCAAAGGCCATGTTCTCTGCCATGGCGTCAATGGGACGGACGAGTGTGTCTATTTCACCCAGACTGGTAGGAGTGTGATGTTTGATTGGAAACTCTCCCTCTTAGGTTGAACTTTAGCTCAATGTATAAAAATACTCACACATGCTAACATGGTGAGAATAAAGACATACGTCGACTAGAAAACCACCTGTTTTTTATAATAAATACATACAAATAATATATTTAGTTTCTAAAAAACAAACAAAAAACTTTTTCCGTTTGCGGCTGATGTTCTCAGAGAATTCAAAGCAAAGGTTTTCAATATGTTGGTGAACGTTGGCCAATTTTGAACGCACCTCGTGTCTGCCATATTGTGTTCTAGCGCGAGACAAGTGGCGCCAGGAAGATCCCCAGCTCATAGCAGAGGTGCTGTTTGCAGTGACCAGCATGTTGAGCTTCACCCGCTTGGCGTACATCCTGCCCGCACAAGAGTCTCTTGGCACACTGCAAATCTCTATGGGAAAGATGATTGATGATATGATGAGGTACGGTGCAGGAGATGGCTCCTATTCACACTGATATATAATGTACCTACCCTGTGTGTGTGTCAGTGGGGGCTTGAGGAGGAGGAGGAGGGGTGTAAGTTGGTGAGTAGAGTTCAGTGGGTAGCCAGATTCAGGTGGGTGACTCAGCTTTGGCGGAAGATGACATCTTCCCCCTGCAGGGCTTTCTGGTCTGCTGAAGTACACTTGCGTACCACACTGAGATGCAACTGGTCAGGGTGCTCTCAGTGGTGCAGCGGTAGAAGTTGGTAGTTTTGGTAGATAGACGGGCACTCCTCAGCTTTCTCGGGAAGTGCAGGCACTGTTGAGCCATCTTCACAAGAAAGTGGGTGTTTGATGACCAGGAGAGGTCCTTGCAGATGTGGAAACCTATCTTCTCCACATTGAGGAGGTTGTTGGACACCATGATGTGAGGTGTGAAGATCTCAAACATGTAGGCCATCTCGTTGTCGTCAGCGACTCGGCCTACAACATCACCATAGTAATATTCAAATGTGACGTGATGATCTTCTATGTTTTTTGCAAACCTGAATGGAGATTCTCGTTTGTTTAGATTCATGTTTATATTAATGATCATTGGAACGGCCTTCCTCTGTGGGATCAACAATGTCTACGTACCATATGTCTTGTCTTCACACCTTGGCAGGTAAGACTAGGTCGATTCTGATACTTACAACTGTTTGTACAACTCATAGAATGTATAATGTATTGGTTCAGGCCACATATAAATCTTTCTACACAGTATACCACCACACAAAACAACATAAGAGTATATCAACCCAAAGTAGGCGACTTTCAACTGTTTATTTCTTGCAAGAGCATAATAGCAACTTTAGACAACCAGTCAGGATAGTCAAAGATTGACAACTGTAAATATTTCCAGTAAGTGTGTAACTGCCTTCCCTGTTTAATCCAATATATTAAACAACGGTTTCATTTCATAGATTTAATGAGACGTTCAATTTCCTATTCTGGACCATGTTTGGCATGGCCACGCCGGATTATGTGGATATGCCAGAGTTTGTTGTGGCGGAGTTCGTAGGCAGGATTCTCTATGGGATCTTCACCCTCGTCATTGTGATCGTTTTACTCAACATGTTTATTGCTATGATTACTAACTCCTTCCAAAAGATTGAGGTATATCTGTGAATTATACTTTGCAGACGTATACACACACACACACACACACACACACACACATTGCATTCTGTAAAGTATAGTTGCATAGTGTATACTGTTTGGAATTAGAGCTGTCTGACATCTTACCTTGTCTCAGGATGACGCAGATGTAGAGTGGAAATTTGCCAGATCAAAGCTGTATCTAAGTTACTTCCGAGAGGGCCTCACCATGCCAGTTCCCTTTAATATCATCCCCTCTCCCAAAGCAGCCTTCTACTTCATACGGTAAACCGCAATGTCTAACACCAACATAATGCAAACAACTAAGCCTCAGTCTGCAAGTTATTAACCGTTGATTTGATCTTCACTAGGGGTATCTTTAGGCAAATTTGCTGCTGCTGTACTGGTAACTCTGAGAAGGACTACCCCCCTATAACCTCTTTGGCAAGTCTGTGTTTGTTGATGATATTTCTATATTTAGTAGCTCAGTGGTTAGCACTGTTTACACACACAGGTAGGTGCTGGGTCTGTTACATGGTTTATGTGGAGTTTACCCCTCATACCATACTCATACGTGCCTCATACCAAAAGATAGGTATGGTTAAATAGGCACTGCTAGAGTTTTATGCTAAATACCATTCTATTTATGCTACATACTAATAAATTTTAGCTTGTCGCACATTGCACAGTGTGCTTAAGTATGTAAAAAATATCTTAATTGTTGTTCTGTACGGTCTTTAGTCCAATGATCATGGCATTAACGGAGCAGAGGAGAACCTGCTCCCTTACCGGCAGCAGGTGGTCAGAGCTCTGGTCCACCGCTACATAGAGTCAGCTCGGCGTGAGTTTGAAGAAACCAAAAGGAAAGGTAAGCCATGGGGTGGAGCTGTGGCGCATAACTCCCTGCCCACATGGGCCTTAGTGCATTGGGAGGCCGGGGGTTTGAATCCGCCCCACGGTCATGTCTCTCTCCACTGTGCTGTCCAATAAATACAAGAGAAAATAAAAGGTAAGCTGTGACAGTGCACTACTGTCAAGCGTACATGTACCAAAGTTGTGTGTTTGGCTGTAATAATTTGGATGGTACTGGAATCAGAGGGGAATATTAAAAACCTAACAACCTTCCACTCTATTTGGAAAACCAGGAGAAATTGCCAAAGTATTAGCCTACAGTGTAGCAGATTGCAGACAATCAAATTGTCTTGGCTGACAGGCAGTTGCTTCCAGTCTGCACATTATCAGGTATCATGAAACTGTATTGAAAGTTTGAAACCAATTAAAACCCTCCTAAACAGGGAGATATACAGTAAATGCTACGAAAAACTAGCTAATGGCGTGTCTAATGGTGTGTCCAACGGAAAAGTCTCCATATCTTGACTCTCTTATTGCCAATTCTGTATACTGTATGTCGTATTGTGCATTTGTTATTTATGCGTGGATTGTGTGGCTATCCTGTACTCTCTCCTGTTGCTGAAAGAATTTCCCCTCAGGGACAATAAAGATTTATTGATTGATTGATACCCTTCTACAATGTATTGATGTTGCCCTCTCCTCAGATGTGGGCAACAGGATCACAGAACTGTGTATAGCGGTGAGCCGGCTGCACAACGAGATGAAAACCGTCCAACAGTTCCTGGTGGACGAAGGCCACGTCATGGGCAGCGCCGTCGGCGAGACTGGCTCCTCCATCTTGGGGAAGTACATCCTCGGCGCTAAGAACAACTTCAAGGGCTTCAGCAAGCAAGTGAGCAAGAAAGCACTTCAGGTGACCGTGCACCACGAGGTGAAAGAGCCGGCAAAGCCACAGCACCAAGATGAGGGCGGAGAGAGCTGTGAACGGGAGGCGGAGGCTGGCCTAGGCAACGAGGGGGCGGAGCAGGTCGGAGACTGCGTTGTTGTGAAAATGGAGGAGGGGAGAGCAAACAGCCAGATGGGAGAGGAGTGTAAGGAGAACCCAGGGAACTGTGCCGAAGGTTCAGTAGCAGCAGGAGCAGAAGGAGGGCAAGAGGTGGAAGATACACACACAGAACCAGCAGTAGAACGTTCAGGAGATGAGGTGAGCGTGGGCGAAGAAGAGCTCAACCTCCAAAACATGGAGCTTCAGGAGAAGAAAGTAGAGGCTAGAAGGCTGCAAGGTAGAAACACTGAACATGAAGCAACCATTGTCAGGGAGGGTCCGCCACAAACGGTTCTCTCCCCAACAGGAAGTAGCAGTTCCCAGGACACAGGATTTGACTCCCAGGAAGGAGAAGGGTCTATGGATGCGAACACCCCAACATCAGTGGCTCTCTACTGAATGTTGGTTTGGTACCCGAAGTCACTTCAGCAATCATCTTTCTAGAGCAGTGGTTCTCAAACCTGTTTAAAGATAGCATACGTATAACAGCATCAAATATAACAGTAGCAGCCATACAACCTATATGAACTGTATTACATGTGTAGATATACAAGACAATGCCTCTAAAAGCAGCTTGGGTGGTGCCGACCCAGTTTAAAATGTTTCTATAGGACCGTTAACATTGCCTACAGGTCTAGGTTACATTCTGCTAAATACATTATGTAAATTGTGTAGTTTCCTTAATGTTATATAAATAAAAAAGACGTAATATGGGAAGGGTTACTTTATTTTTTTACATTATACTGTATCTATTTAAGTAAAATGTATAGTCTTATGCCTTATGTTAACTTAAACCTTAGAATATTTTATGTAAAGCATAAAACTTTTTTTTTTTATTCAAAACACAAGGAATATTTTTTATTTACTGAGTAAATAAAATGTTTTAACACATTTGTTGCCACACGTCAACATTTAATATAATTTTTCTCTTTGATATTTTTTCTGTTTGAATATGTGGCGTTGGTCACATTTCCTAAATTAAAGGCGAGCCCATATTAAAATCTACACTGCATGTCTCAGCTTGCTTCACGCTTACGGTTCCCATGAGGCTACACCAACACATCAGCCCATTAGTTTATCACCTGAAGCATCAGTGGTTGCTGTCCCAAAGCACCACGCATCCGAAAGACTGAACAAAAACAATTAATTGGGTCTGTGGCAACAGAATGCATTCAAAATGTTTCCTTTTGGTCGGATACAATTTGACCAGCCAGTGTTAAATAAGCAATAGTGTGATGCTCATTTCCTCCCCAAAAATTGTTAGTCAAATACATTTTTATTCACATTAAATATTGATGCAGGATGAAACACGACACACAAGCAAAATAATGTTTTATTCCAGAGATGCTAATTACGAGAACAAAAATCCAATTAACCCCACCCACACAAAAAAGGTAAAATACAATACACATAAGTATACCCACATTAGATAAGTTCATTATATGTTATGTGATTAATTTACAAATAGTTATTAAGTAGTACAATTCATTCTATACAACAAAGACAGCTCAGCACAAAATGTTAAATAATGGCATAGATGAGTCATGCATGTAAAAATTCAGGTATGAACACTTACAAAAAATACCAGGTTCCCTTTAACATGTAATAGAAGAACATGTTCATTGTGTTAAAGTGATGTAGTTTAGATGGGGTGGGGATGGGCGGGGAGGGGTTGGGGGAACTTCAAGAGCCGCACATCAGACACTCGTCTCTGTTCTCCAGGGAGCACACCATGGCGGCCTTATTGAGCTCTTTGGCCTCATCTGAGATGTCTGCAGGCTGGGCCTCCTGTAGCTTCTCCTTGTTAAGGGTGAACTGGATAGGGTTGGTGGCAGGCTTGGTCCGCAGGTAGTACATGCCAGTCTTCAAGCCCTGTTAAAGAGATGGGGAGGGGGGTTTCAGGTTTATATTCTCACATCTTAAGGTTTTATTCCCCCTTGCCAGAATACCAATTGTCAAAATGTGTCAACAGATAGGCCAGAGGCGTCAAAAACGACAAACACTAGAAGTAAAAACCAAGCAGTACCATCACTCTTGAGTTCTTGCATGCTAGATGGTTGAAATGGAACTATGCTGCAAATTCACTGAGATCAGCAAAGTGAATATACAGTATCTCACAAAAGTGAGTACACCCCTCACATATTTGCAAATATGTGAGCATATCTTTTCATGTGACAAC
>JAODUH010016281.1:0-27002 GCA_027564835.1 Typhlichthys subterraneus | reverse complement strand
GTAAACTCGCCAAAAAAACAAACGCCCCCCAAGAGAAGCTCAGCGCCCCCCTTTCCTAAATATTGATTCCAGCGCCCTCCTTTGTCGTCTCAACGCCCCCTGGGGGGCGGTACCGCCCACGTTGAGAAACACTAACTTATGTCTTCCGGATTAAAGCCTGAATTTTGGAAAATGTTACATTCGGTCTTATTCTTATCCAAATGGAATATGCTGTTTACATGATCCATTTCATATTCTGAATAATACTGGAATATTTGTGTGCATATTCTACTGATATGGACATAACTGATAAAAGGGGAGCAAAGCTTTATTTATGTTGATGCCTTGGGGCAAGTGTGTGTGTGTTTGGGACACATACACATGCACACTTACAAGATACACACACACACACTTCATATAGCCTCCTTTGCCTAGCATTCTAGACGTCAAGTCCCTTCCTACTGCCATAGAATGTTAACGAGTCCACAGCATAGGTAGGATAATGAAATGGCCGGTAACCCCCCTTGACAATCAATATGTTTTCTCTCCCCACTGCCCAGCTAACACAGGGACCCATCTAGTCCAGAGTACATTCTGCGCTCCTGTCAGGATAATTGTCTACTCTTCTGACCTGTGGCCATTTTGATTATCATGTAGAGTGTGACACTCCTCATCGCGGGAGATGCTGAATGTAGCTCTGCGCCCTTTTAGCCCTGCCATCTCTCGAACCTCCAGTCCTCCCGGCTGTAATATACACACTTCATTGCACTGGATGCTTATCACCTCCTCGACTCAGTTCCCAAAGCGGACCAAAAGCTGCTACATTTTGTCTTTTAGCAGCCACCTCCTCAGCTAAGGTCGATTGTGGAGGCCATAGCACTGTCTTTTATGCCCTCTGTTCAAAAAGAGAGTTCTGGAACGTTCCCCTAACTCAATATAAAGTGAAAACTTGAATCAAACCAAAAGTGACAACCTTAATAAACCATTCTGAGGCAATGTCACTGTTCCCCCTAGCAAAAATATCTCACTGGGGGGTGGGGGGGATATCTTGCAGTGTATTATTCACTCATTACTCTATCACATCTTTGTATCTGGGAATGTCAGGTTTCCTTCAGGGTTGTCTATGTGGACAGAAGAGTTCAGAGTTCTTAAAGCTGAATTCATAGATTCATAGAGACCGCTGAAGGGCAGAAAATGGGCACCAAAAGAAATCTTTGCAGTAAATAAACTCTACACCCCCTCCTTCTTTCTCCCCAAAAACTGTACATTGACTGCGCTAAGAAGTCCTTTTGGCCTGCTTTTAAAATTATGTATATTGGCAAGCATCGGTGTAACTTGTAAAAACTGCATGTTTTCCCTTGTTCATCCTATAGTTTTGCCAGGCAGTTGTGATAAAGGCAGCAGATTTAATAAATTAATACATTAAAAAAAATATTAAAGCAATGCGGCATTAGGTTTTCTTCTGTGTTTGCCCCGTGGTGACAAAATCTGTCACATGGCGGGGTGCTTTCATGGGTTGAGATAAACATTGGTGTAGCAGAAAATACTGACTGGTTGCTGGTGGTGAAGGGTCATTTGATTAGGACATTGTAGCTCAATGACAACATTTGATAAACAACTTATTGCAAGAATTCTGCTTAATGTAGCTTTAAGATCCTAAAGAGGCACAGTTGTTGACCTTTGTTGAGTAATGAACTGTGTCACTGCGGGTTTAAGGTTATTATTTTCAAGAGAATATGAGCCAAGTCTAATTTATCTTGTTACTGTGCGTGTCTCTTTGGTATTTTGTTAAAGAAAAAACTTTTTGGAATTAAATCCATCCATCAGTGCCTAAATGTATTGTGTTAGATGGAAGCAGTTTTGTTCTTCTTCTTTAAATATCTTTAAAAAAATACTGGCTTTTGTTATGATAAAGATATTTCAAATTACCTTTTATCTCCAAATAATATGATTTTATTGAATTTTACGCATTTACCCAAGATGTAGAACCCAATATCCCTGTTATTGGAAGATAATTAGTGCTATACTGGGCCAACAGAATAAGCGCGGAAGGTGACAATCCTTTTGAATTAACGGTGAGAAGGGGTCTTATTTGAAACGTACAGTGCTGTGGAATGCCACTGTGCAGGATTGATTGGTAGCTGAAGCTGAGTACTAGCCCTATCTAAATTCCTAAATGTTTTTGGGGATTTTGACAGAAGTTACCATTTACGTTGCCACATCCATCCCATGCTTTTCTCAGTCATCAGTCAGTGCAAAGTGGTCGTAGTGAGGCGAGACTGGATAATCAGACATTATCAGAAAGAATATTGAGAACTATGTCTTCAAGGTATTTATTCTCAAGAATGCTTGCTAAACTCAAATCAAAATGCTGAACTCGTTCACTGAGATAATAGCCTGAAATCCCTGTTTGCATTAGCGTTTTCACAGCCACCCTACTGGTGGACTAATCAGGGTGGGTAATGCCGAGTTCACACTGCACGACATTCTTGCACACTGCACGACTTTCGTGCAGTGTGACGTATCGCCTCCAGACACCGCAATGGAACAAGTCAAGTGTCAGGTAACTTTAAAATATCTGGCTGCAATCAGGTTCTGGCTCCAAAAAGCCATATGTGCAGGTTAGGCTTGACCTCAGACAGAATTGTTAGGCTCGGTCCATGGTTGGATCAACTTTTCAGTCCCGATTTAAAGCTCTAAATTGGACATGTACTGCACAGGCACACAGCCGAGAGTATAATTTTATAGATCTGCGTGCGAGAGACTGCATTTATACACCTACACATGTTCTCACCCATCCAAGTTGTTCAAACTATCTCAATACCAAATGCTGGTACTCCAGATAACACGGTAAGTAACATGACTGTGTAGAAAGTAGAATTTGCTCCGCTTCAGTCTCCCAACGTACCTGCTGTGAAATGCACAGTAGTACGTCGACAAGCTAGAAAGATTGTCTCTAGTGTTGTGTGTGTGGGGGGTGGGGGGGCTTTATAGTGTGTGTGTGTGTGTGTGTGCGCGTTTTAAATTGATCCCACACCAAAATTCTTTATATTCTAAATTCCTGCATGTGTTCGCTTACTATGAAATGTGTGCACTTGTGCCCACCATCCAAGGAGATGGCTAGGCCACCCCCGCACTGACAGTGCTGTGTTCTTACTGTAGCATAGTCTAATTTGGGTTTATAGGGAAGTCTTGTGGAAAAAGTATTTCTCCAGCCAATATACATCCTCTGCTGGAGAAATACTTTCTGTTCCAGTTTAAGTCAACATATTCTCTAACCAGTGACCTGTTTAGTACCAGCAACTCTGGATTTAGAAGAAATTCTGGCGATGAAGTAAATGAAAAGAAAGATTGGGTTGACAAGTAAGCCAAAGATGAGCCACGTGATGGAACCATCTCTGTTTTGACTTTCCTTTAGCTTGTTGTAAATGAGTGCTTCTTAGAATATTGACTGTGTGGGTCATTCTGTATAAAAAGCACTCCCTTTATTTGTTTCAGTACCACTCTGGAACCTCAGACATCAACTATGGCTCAACGTTTTCTTGATGGACACTGTGTGTAGAGGATGGGTAGAGAATAGTCTTAGCCCAAGTGTGCTATCGGGGGAGGAGTAGAGACGAATGCAGGGGCACACACTGCCAGAGTTTATTTTTGGTTTACAGAAACAAATCTAATAGTTCCCCTTTAAACTCGATAAGTGTATTCTGGGTACTGGATACTTTTTTTTTTTTCTTTTTTTTTGCATAACGGGGATATGGGAAGACTGCCCACTCATCTAATTACCATACTGTAACGTGGGCATACATACGCTGTCAGCACTCAAGTGCTTATATAATTCAGCCGAGGCTCTATTGTTCCCTGGGTCTGTCCACTTCCATTGTGCACACAAAGCAACTCACAAGGGCACGGATGTTTTTATCTTTCCAGCTTCTTGACACAATGTCTTGTGAGATGAATGCCCGAGTATCGATTTGGCTTCCTCCATTTTTAGAAATGATTACTGTCACTAGTCTTCATCCTTCCAGTTAATTTACACTGATTTCCCCTAATCGTTTTCCTTAATGACTGTTTAAAGGGTAAAAGCAATTCTCTCTGTGGCATTATGCGCACAAATATAGCATTAATCACTTAGGAATGACCAGCTGCTGGCTATCTGGAGCATAGTTAACCATGGTTTGTCATGAAGACCCTTTGTCTTGGTGACTTTTTTTATTATTATTATAAATACTTCCAAGGAAACAACATCTCAGAAAAGACATGATGCGCTTAATATGCAATATTATATTTCCCTTTGTGTTGAGGAGGTAAGACCTGATAAATACATTGTATTGGCAACATGCATTAGGCTGTGGCTGCTGGGACTACAGTACGTAGTCCAGTTTTCCTCAAGTTTATGTACCAATAGACTTCTTCACACGTGTATAGCAGGGTCAACCAGCCACCAATGCTAGCTCATCAGCGTGTTTAAATCAAACGCACCAGTGTTTGACTGTTACAGTTTGTTATTTATATAGCTCTACTGTATGACAGTATGACACCTCTGGGATAGGCAGACATGAAAAGAACTGCCCAAGTCACTGCCCACGTCACATGGACCCTTCCACCTGAGACCACAGACCAACAGCCGGAACAGAGTTAGGGACAGCATCTGACCATAACGACATGAAGATTGGAGTTGTCAGATTGCATATCTGCAGGAGCTGTCAGGGAAGAGTTCAGCTTCAATCCCCGTCACTTGTGCCTTCATGCCAAACATTTGTGTTTGCTTCCTCTGCTTTTGGTGGGATGGGGGAGATGCATCCTTATCGCCTAGTACACCCAGGGTTCTGACAGACGTACGCTGTGCACTACATCTGCCTTTGATAGACAGCCTGACATTGCTGGTCTGACTGAGAGAGAGGGCAGCGGCCAGCAACCCCTCTGGATTTTAAAGAAATGAAATGCATTCAGATTTACGTAAACTGCAAGGTTGTTCACGCACGCACGGCAGTTTGTAATTGCTTGTTAGAAATTAACTGTAGGCACAGCTAGGGCTGGACAATAATTCAATATCAATATATATTGCGAACTTTTTCAATAATTACTTTTTTACTAATTTCCGGTATTTCGATAAGATATACATTTGTCACTGAATGACGGGCACAGCAGTCAGCTCACAGGGCTCTTACAGTGCAACCATTTCACTCGGAAATGCGACTAAAAATCTTGGTGTGCAAATATGAAAAAATATTTAGGCCCACTTTGTGCGAGTGACTTTTAGCCACTATGTTCGCAGCTCAAATATGCTCAGTTGCGCATTGTTATGAAATCTCTGTGCACAAGGACAATCGTGCGGCGCGCACTGGGTACCTGTTACAAACATTTGTGCAACGTTTGTGTTTACCGTACTCTCACGTGAAGCTACATTGTACGCCGTCACAATATTACGATCTATAGTACAGTAAAATTTGACAGTTTCATATCGCTATTAATTTAAATAGGAAGTTATAAGAATATATCTGTATAGCCTAACTTTTAAAGATATATTCCATTCAAAATTAGGTTTGCTGAAATTTCTATATTTTAGCCTATATGCTGATTGTCCTTCTCTACCTTGAATACCTCCACAGTAAATATGGAGACATTTTTACATGAATGAGGAAAAAGTGTGGAAAAAATACAATATACCGTATGTGACCATGTCACAAGCAAATCTACTTCAGTATGATGTTTTATTATAGGTCAAACCTGATAATGTAGGCCTAATCATCTCTCCTTTGTCAAAAACAAAGACATTCAGATATAATACTATAGAGATTATCATTCAATGAAAACAAAATACTAAAGGTGAATAATTGCATAACAGTTATGCTTGGTTTGAATTTTGACTTTGCCCATATTTTTGTCTGTACTCTTCATTTTTTGTCTGTGCTCCTAAATGTTTTAACTGAAGAGCACGTGTGCTCCTTGGGAATAAAGTCAGTGTAGCCCTGCCAGCTGTATTCAATGTGAGCAGAATAGAAACTACGTGCGTGATGATTTTCACTACAGCCAGTGCAAAGCAGTATGGGCTGTTTTCAGGTGCCAAATAATTTTACACACTCTGTAATGTCTTCTGTGGAACGTCTAATTCATGGGACAACAGTGCTTAGTCACACGCACACCAAAATGTTACTGACACTTGCTAAAAGGTGAACATTCATTTGTATGTTTTTAATTTCTAAGATATTACAGTTTCATAGGTTTCAGGACTTGGCAAATGCATTTTTCTGAAGTTTTCAAGTACTCAGTTGTGGGCGTTCCTATCAGTTATTCTGAGGCTTTTATTCTTCATATCGATATCGGAATTATACCATATCGACAGAAATTATTAAATATGTCGTGATATAAATTTTGTCCATATCGTCCAGCCCTAGGCACAGCCCACCAGAGCCCATTGGTACTGTAGTAATTATCGTGATGAATTTTCTTTTCACTTGTGTTCCTCATAACTATTTTTTCCTTTTTCAGATGGAGATGGGCGATTTCACAATTTGTCAAGAGTTTGTATTGGCCTTACCATGCACTTTTAGTCAGTATATCCAAAATGCATTCGTCAGTTGAACAGTTCATACGTAGGCCTGTCAGATGCGATTCAAATTTAATTGTAATTAATCGCACGCTTCACATGATTGCAATAAATAAATCACACATTTTTACCTGTTCAAAATTGTGCTTTAAGCAAATGTTTGCATTTAGTTTAATGATAATACAAACATTTGCATAAAGATGGCATTTGTTATAAAAATATATCACATGTAGGTAAATTTTTTTTTTAACTGGTAGTAATGCAATTAATCCCATATAATTACGTAAACCACGCAATTAATCGCCTGACAGCCTTAGTCATAAATCAGCATACTTATGACCTATAAGTAAATGCACTCAGTTTGTTTGACTTCAGCAGTAATCAAGGCTTACTTGGTTACTACGCATCATACCATTGCATATCAACCAAAATGAATTGCCAAGCATAACATGGAGCAGGAAGGAAACCATTTTATTTTCTAAATTTAGAAATGGTGACAGGCAGATGATTGAAACGGGGGATATGGGTAATGGGAAATATATAAGGTAGAGAGGTGAGGTCAGTGGCAGAGTAACCCAGCTTGATGAATAAGTGGGTAGTGAGTCTTGTGGGAGATGTAGTACAGAAAGCTCGATCCAGGGCAGAAACGATGTGAGTTGTGACTTAGCTCATTGGCTCTTGTTGTAGATTGAAAGCTCTTATCTGGTTTCTTGAAATCATTCCCCAACTAATTTTTTTTTGATGAAACCTGAAACCATCCACAAATTATTCAAATGCATTTGAATTTACTCTGAAAATGGTGATGAATTCTAATCTTTTATTGTACTTGTGGCGTATATTATACAGTACATGGGCCTACAGTACGTCACAATCAGGCAAAATCCAGAGAAATACATTTAGTTGTCCTTGTACATTTTCATTTGGATGTTTTAATCAATAGTCCATAGCTGCTATAATCATCTCTTATCATTTGTAGTGTCGACACGCAGCATTTTACAATGGAGCTGAATTCCATTTTCTATTAACGTACTGTCGAACCAAGACTCATTGTCAATATCTCTAGCAAAGACTATAAACGTGAATGTATAATATGGATATTGCATTACTTTTACTATTGGGCAATATTTTTTTTTTTTTTTTTTTTTTAATTATTCCTTCTCTTTTGCTCTCTAAAGTGTTTGGGGTAGCCAGCAGTACATTTCCCAGATTTTCTTGGCTTATTTTTCTTTAAGACTTATGAACCCAACAATAATAACGATCCTAAATCTTTACTATTTTATTAATTCAGGAAGTTTTTTCTGCCCTGTCCTGATTGGCTCTGAAGCTGACGTTTGCTGTACTCGCTGTATCCTTGTGACATCTCATTTACACAGGGTAATAATGCTTTCCAGTGTTGCATTAGCAATGTAGCTCATGGTATCCTTTTGAGCACTAAGACGGGGGTCAAAGGAATGAACCACTGAAATGAGTCAGTGGACTGCTTTCACAGCTGTAGCTGGTGTGTACATGAGAGGTCTCTCTAATCTCTCATAGCCTCATTTAACCCAGTTAAGCTCCTCACTCTATGCGATGCCAAGGCCACAACAAAAGGCCCCAGAGGTTCAATAAGCATTACACTATGAAGGGAATAGATACCTCAACATTTTTCTAAATCATATTCCTCTCCAGCATTGTTACGGGTGAAGCTGTGCTAATTGACATCCTGCTTTCTGCATTTGCCAACGTGGATTGTGCTTCATCCCTAGGCGGTCTGTAGTGGAGATTAAAAATCGACTGAGGTCAACTGGATAATTAGACACATTTGTTTGTGAATGAAGCAGATTTAGTTGTATAATGAGACTTCTATAGCGCCTGTTCCCGACAGTACATTGTACAGAATGCTAACCAACGTAACCCCAGGTCATTAAACTCTGAATGAGACAGATTTGCATCATTTAATTGTGCGAGCATCTTCTAAATGTATGAGGGAGGTTTACCTGTGCTAAATATTTTCATGCTCAAAGAGGATGTTTTCAGTTTTGTATCTTTATATTTTCGTTGTATGAATATTTTATGAGGGAAGCCAAGTTGACACGCTGGAGCTCTTTGTCAAGTTGGGTGCAACCTTTACAAATCCAAAATGCAATTTTTAAACTTAACTTTAGCCTAAGCGCAGACGTTTGATAATAAATGGAACATATAAGACAATGCTTTTAAGCGAAGCTGCAAAGACTGTTTACATGCTGCCGCCGTGTTGTTAACAATGCCTTTACATCTCTCTTTCTCCGTTTTAAAGTGCAATGCATCACCCCGGACAACAGCTGCTGCCCACATAGAGGTCCCTCCACCTCTCGTTCCACTTGCTGTGACCCCCAGAGGATGCTGGGGATGTGTCGTGGTCGCAGGAAGTTCCTGGCGGCATCGCTGGTTGCGCTCTTCATCCCAGCACTCACCTGGCTTTACCTGTCAGCTGGGAACTTTCAAGGTGAGGGGGGAGGGGAATACAGGCAGTTATGTCACGAAAGATGACCAGATTTAATAAATATATATTTTATGATATTCTGTGATATTTTCTAATGCCTAGAATTTCAGGTCTAACAAATGTCTTTCTGATTATCCAATAATTTTGAGTTGCCCAGCACACAATGTCGACCACTGAGGTCCCGAGGTGGAATATTAATGAATTATTGAGGCCTGTCCAATGTTGATTACTTCCTCAAGACAATTTAGTCTAGGAATTCATGCAGCCATTTTAATGACTTTGTTTTGGAGGATTGAAATTCTACTGTAGTGCCATTATTAATTAAGATTAAATTGACAATTTTGCCTTGCGGGGGGGTGTGGGGGTGGGGGTAGGTCAAAGTGAATGGAGAGCAAGTTCCCATAATGCAATAGCCACCAAGGTCTGTGAAGTAATTATTTGATTTGGCAGTAAACTCCTGGCAGTATAAAGTTTCTGCCAGGAGTCTGATGCATTGTGAAAGGACATGGCTAGAGGCAGCCTCAGCTATAGGTGAGGTCTGAATAACTGAGACAGGCACAATGTGGTTACACCATCTCTGCCTTGTTCTTGTTGTCTCTACATCTGGTTTCTCACCCCCTAAATTTCATTCCCTCTCACTGCTGTGGGTTTAGCTCGTACACTGGAGGAAGGGAGGTAGCAATATCTTGTGATTATTTGTGCTTCGTCCAGATGAGGTGGAGGTTGGATCAGCCACATATTGCATTTTTAGACCGTGGATAGATATGGGGTGTGTGTGTCTGTATGGAGGGATGGAGAAATAGTCTGCCGCAGAATAATAGATGTTTCAGTTCACTTCCTGAAATGTAATAACATTAAGATGAATATGTTGATGCTGTTGGACCTATTTAGCAGAGGTGAAATCTCATTTAAAGCAGTTTCTGATCACTGAGGCAAGGTCCTTGAATAGATTCCCAGCCAACACTGTAATGTGGTGATTATTATTGTTGGAAATGAGTAAATATGAGCTGCATCTCTCTGACACACTGCAAAACCCTCAAATGCTGGTTCTCTTGGCATAATAGCCCTCAGCTAGCCTCACAGATTTCCATGGAAATACGAATTTGGGAACAAAAGAGCCTTCTTCTGTCTCATCCTCATTAATCACGTCTCTTATTCATTGCTGTACATTTTCCACCTTCCTGCGTTATTTATTTCTGCGAGTTAAAAAGTCTGGGCCCACATTTCAGTGGTGCAGGAGAATCTTTCATTACTAATGAAGAGGGGATGGGGGTGATTATGCCCCTTGAAACATTCCTTCTGCCAGCTCAAAAGCACAAATGAAAATGTCTGTTCTAAGCATGAATTAACACCTTAGGGCGATTTTACACACCGAGACCTGGGGCCCTGTCTTAGAACCGGCGCAAAGCGGGAACGCTTTGCTAGTTTCAGAACAACACAGTTGTAATTTTCTCGTCCACCACCCAAGTTGTTTAAATAACAAATGAACTTGCACCCATTTGAGTGCCAGTGGGTGTGGGAAAGTGACTGCGCGATTAGTAAAAACCTGGTCTAAAGTCAACTCGCAGTGCATCAAGATAGTATGTCCTATATACACGAGTGTACACTATACTTGGTACACACAGAAGGATGCACAGGAGTGCGCAAACAGGCAACGGATTAAATATTCCAAATACAATTTGAAATATGATTGTGGCACGCCAATCTTTTATATGCCGTTAAAGTGGCAAAAAGACAGTTAAGTTAAAAGATGTCCCAAAACAGTCCCAAACCGTTGCTACTGAACACATTTCTGCAGTGCCTGTACCGGTTTCTTCACCTAAGCTTGGATATTCCTAGAAACCCCAGACCATAAAGCTGCAAGAAAGACCCTGACTTCACACTTCCATAGGTATTTGTGAAAGGGAAGTTCTGTTGCTCTTCGAAACGTAAGCGGTGTTCTGCTGCTCAATCTGCTCCCTTAACCGCTCCCTACTCGCCATCCCATTTGCAAACCGTTCGCCTGCTGTGGTGGGGAGCTGAAACCAGGCCAAAACAGAAGCACCACTAATTGACAGAACAGAAAGACAATGCCCTAAAACCAGGCCACCTTGACTGGCTGATCTTCTACCGCCAGACCATTATTTCACTATACATCCATATTGTATGTTGTTATTGCTTAACCATTTATTTATTGCCAAATGGATTTTAAAGCTGCAGGATCATTTATTTCAATAGAGATGTAGTTGTCATCTGCGTAACTATGGAAAGATGCATTGTTTTCCCTAATGATATCACCGAATGGCAGCATGTATAGTGAAAATAACGGGCCAAGGAAACTCCCCTGTGCAACCCCATAAGAAATGTATTTCTTAGACGCATGTTCTCCAAGATTATGTTTTTTTTTTTTTTTTAAACTAGTAATTGAATGGAAATACCATCAAGTATTCGAAACCTGTAAAATGGTATTTGGGACAGCTCTAATTCATGCAAATACTGTACTCAGGTACATTTATTTCATAATTGTTGTAAAATGTTCTTTCTGCTAACAATTTTTTTTTGCTTGTTATCTGTCCATTATCCTCATTGTCCCGGTCAGCCCAGTGTGGTTGAATGTTGCATTTCACTGCAAAAGGGCTTCCCGCTTGATATGTCTTTAACTTGAGCTTGTCAATCACATTTAAAAGCAGGTCCTTTAACAGTGGCACCGATTTGTCGTCATGGATTTTCACGCTGTTAGGTTATATTTTACTTGGCTGTATTTTACTTGGCCATTGTAACAACATCCACAGACGATATAACTCGACCATGCCCGACTACACATTATAAGCTATGGCGAAAACGCACTGCCTGTTTATCAGATATGGATTACATTTAACCTAGACCAAGATGTTTTTCATAGTGTTTCTTTCAATTTTACTTGTAGTGGACTAGGCATACATAGACTACACCCCATTGAGCTGGCTACTGGGCGTGTGCAATTTCTACAGCCTATGCAAAAGATATGAGAGTGCTGAAAGTAGCCATTATTAGCATAATATACTGTATCTTTGTCTAATACACATATATATCTGGCATTTTACGTTAGTTTTTCTATGCCTTGAACTAAGTTCACTGTCCACATGAGTGGGTTCCTCGTTGTTTTGTCTCACTATACGTTCACACGCCATTCATTGTGAGTAGGCTACCCAATCAAGCTTCACAAAAGCCTAATTAAGAGAAACAGTGAAAAGAGCCTAATTATTGTTCAATGTGTTGTACCAATGGAGTGTTTCTCTGTCCGCCCTGCTAGGATTTCTACAACTACAACTTTCTTGTAGCCCGTTGGTGTTTAATTTTTTTCTTGGCACTGAATGAATGAAATTATGACGAAGCCCATAATGTCACAGCGGCCAACTTGGAGACGTGCCGGCTCACTGTAGGCTTCCTTGTTTTACTTATATTTTAGTCTAAACTAAGCAGATATATTATCCTGTTATACTAATCTCTACAGTAAGGAATAATCTGATTATGAAAATATGGATGTTCTGTTATTAATACATTTTGTGAATGTGGAATTAATGTGGAAAATATTAAATTAAATTGAGTTAAACATCCAATAATGTTTAAGAGAATCAATAAAGCAACGTAATATTGCGATACTCAGGTGTATCAATATTTTCTTACATGCCCGTACAAACGAACAGCTCTTGGTAGTGGACTCAGTTCTGTCTTCTCTTCAGTGACCATGTTAAGGCATGGGACATTGCCTGGTAGAGCCAATCCTCTGGTAGTAAATTACATGGGGAAACCAATGAATGTGCCCCATGCAGATTTAGGGTGTGTAGGAACTGACTTGTAAGCAATTGTACAACTAAATCATGACATGAGCTAGCAGAATTAAGATAAACTAAATCATGACCTAGCAAAACTAACAGAAAAACTAGACATGGATATGTTTTCACAAACACCGTGACTATCCATAGTGACTGCAATCTACTCCTCGTGAATATGCTTTTTCTTTATGCCTGAGGGTAAACAAAACAGGTTTTTTAAAGGGTTTTTTAAAGTAAAATGTTTTGCAACTGTTGAAGGACTCGACAGAATCCACATTCATGCCCCATTTTTACCCAGGTCATAGCAGACAGGGTCCAGACTGCTAAATATGGAAACATTTGTTTTCTGCGTTTGAGGGAAGGGAACTATTAAATTCATCTCCCATTGGTATTAATTATACCAATGAAAAGTTATTTTTATAAACAGACCAATGTAGAGCACTCAAGTGCTCCACGTCTCTTTTTGAGTGGCAAATGTAAAATCTTTCCAGCTGTGTAAAAAAGGTGTCTTTGAATGACAGCCATTCATAATCTGCTGTTTCTAATAAAAATAACTCAACTTTTAAGCGCTTTAAAATAAAAATCAACCATTTCATGTTTCCAAACTATGGCTTTAGCTGCTGTCATAACTACATTTGCCAAGCCCTTTGTTGCCACATCAACACGGACATCAATGTGAAAACAACTGTTTAACTGAGATGTCTCTGGTGGCCATATAGTTGGGCAGAAATACAAAGATTGATAGTTCCCGTAATATGCAGTGCCATAATGTGATGCAGCATAAATGACTAATTTCCATTAGGTCTTGAAACGGGTCGGTAGTCGTCATACAAGATTCCATACATCAAATCCAATCGCACACAAGGTCACTTACTAAAGCGATTCATTAACTGTTAATACTCAACTGTGGTGGATTTCTGAATCACACCTATCATGGACATCATTCAGATTGAGCACCCAGGTCACCAGAGGTTGACAATTGCATCTTTTCTGAAACCTACTCTGACTAGCCCTGCGCTATACATCCTCTTTTCCAAGAGTACAACTGGGCCATGGCAGGTGGGGGGGGGGGCATATGTATATTAGGTTTGGACTGAAAAATGGGCAGAAGAGCACTGTAATTTTCAAAGCAGTATTAACTCCAGCAAGTTCTCTGACTAACAAAATGGATGCCAGTTCACAAGCTCAGCCACAGGTGAACAGATGCCGTCACATGACTGATGCTTTTGCCAGTTGCCCGGCATATGTCTCCGTGGCTACTGTAGGGTCGGGGGCGGCTGTGTGGACCATCACAGCTGAAGTGAATCTGTCATACATGAATATATTCAGCCAGCCAGTGAATCACACAAGGGGCCAGAGTGGCTCCGACACGTGGCCAAGAGGTTGTTGAACTCCTGGTAAGATCATCTCCAATTACCACAAGGATCTTTCAGGCCATGCCCTCTTCTAATACTTAATAGCTCTTCTACTTCTGATATCAGGACTGTTGTGCCTCGTTTGGCATATGGAAACAAAAGAAGGGAATTTAAACCAGATGTCAGTGTCACACCGGCTACAGGTTAGACCTGTCAGAATAATATCAGGCATTCCTTTTGATCGCACGCTTCTAAAGCTAAAGCTTTTGTTAGCTTGCAGATGACGAGCTTCACGGCAGAATTTCTGAAAAGCCAAATGAATCTGCTTGGCTGTGTAAACAACCAGGTGCATCTGCTGCCCCACAAAAATCCATATGCAGTTGCCAAGCAGCACAAACAAATGGCCACTCAGTCGAGTTCAGTGGGATCAGGCCCAGCAAATCCACTCAGCAAATTAATTACAGCTTGGATGAAATGATGGCCAGAAGGTGCTTTGGTTCTCTGAGAGTGTTTAGCGGCCCTCCAGAGCTGAAAGGCCCATATACTTGTCTATTCTTGCTTGTTATATCTTATGGCCATAGGGAAGGGTCATACATATGAATGAAGACAAAACACTGCCACTTCTCGGTACACTTGTTTAGGGAACAAGCCAAGGCCCATGATGAAATTAAAATGGGCTTCATAACACTGCTGCACTGCATTATGGGCCGGATTTAGATGCCGTTACCTTTTTTATAATCCATCCACAGGCTAAAATAAAAAATAAATGTTAATAGCTTTTACAAAATGTGTTGTTTACGATGCCTCGCCTTCCAATGCATTTCTTCTCCTCTGCAGACATATTGTGCACTGCGTTTATAAATGGTCTAAAGCACCATGTGTTGGATGCGACTGGACCTATGGGCACACTCCGGTGGTTGTTTAGACAGAAATGACAGATGGCACCCTACTGGAAATGCATCCATCTCGCAGCACTGATCAATACATCTAATGAGAACACTAACACCTCTGGCTCCCTGCTATAAGGCCCATAGTTCCATTACAGTGTCTGTTTGTCCCCACCCTCCTATGGTGTTTCCATATGGGCCACAGCAGTGTTCTCTATAATGGACGCCACCATCCGAGGTTTTTTCCACTCCCTTAAGGGCACAGTTTCTAAGATGTAGAGCTTCCGCCTCTCTAAAATGTTCTCCCTCTTAAAAACATCCGGGCTGCATGTTCACGTTTGAAGCCATGCAGATAGAGGAGGGGAGGGGGTTCTTGCGACCAACTTCTGCATGGAGTGCTGGTCGCCCTGTTTTCACTAGCATCAGTATTGATTTTGAATGCTATCTGTGCGCTCCCAGGATGGGAATGCATCAATGCTCGGATCCGACTGCTAATGTTGACAACCCTGCTGATAGGGCATGGCTTGCTGGTTGTATTGTGTTTTTTTTGTGTCTGAGAATCATTTACTTAAAAGGCAAGACCTCGGTTAAATTATTTTTTTTTTCATTTCTTTTTTTGGGTAGGGCTGTTTTATGCAGACCGTTGGAACAAAAGGTCTTGTCCTCTTACTGTGTTCTAAACAAAATTAGATGAACTTGTTCATGGGATCTGCATGCATCTAACCTATAGATAACCTAGAAGTATAACTCGCTGGTCAGATGCTTCTTAATTTAAACACTCCAGCTCTGTGGATATGCAATGAATCTCTAATATACTGGTCACAGGCCGATACAATACGTTTGAGTTGTGCCAAATCTGAGTCGCACTGTATTTACATTACATAAATGACCTCAACATTAACATTTATGGTATACATTAAAGGACAAGGCAAACTTAATTCTATTACTTCTGAGTAGCATAATATTGGCCATGAGCAGATAGATCAAATAAAAATGTTTCCTTTTCTCTTTAAATCAGTAGTACATTGTTGTTCGGTACTGCACATGGACTTGGCGCAGGGTTAGTCATTCTTGAACACTTGCTAACTTTGAGCTAATTTCAAAACAAGTTCCCTCAGAAGCTTCGCCCCACACATTGAAACATGTTGCGAAGACGAGCAGCACACAAACAGGTGTGAGAGGTATTCGGCACTTTGTTTATGTTTCTATTTACAGAGCCAGGGCTGTGTAGAAGTAGTACCAAATTATTTTTCAGCATCCAAACAGTATATAGTAAGCCAGCGAAATTGTAAAGTGTATTAGCTGACTATACTCTTAATTTGAGTACTTAGCAATTTTTTGTCTGTTTTTACTACTTCTACATTTGGGCTTATAAACAATATGTAATGTATATGATCACCATGTATTTGATATCTACAGTATGTATTCAAAAGTACCTAAGATAATATAAGCATGCATGTTTTAGTACTTATATGGTAGTATTTGAGTGAAAAATATACTATAGCCATGAATTTCACTAAGCAAAATTCAATTATTTTTTTCTCATTTATTGAATTCCCATAACATACAACCATTTTGAACAGTTCTTCAACTATAAAATTGTTTCCAACCCTTTTTATACAAATGTGCATTGTTTTACAATTAAATATGAACTGAACAATTAAATGATGCACCATTTGTGCCAGAAGTCATTTAAGATTGTTTTTACACATCTTTACTTTATCACTCAGGCATGCCACAAAGTGGCATGCCAGTGTTTCCAACACTGGCATGTTGTCAGGTTTAATGCTTTTACTTACCTCTTCAGTTCTCACAGAATTACATCATAATCGCTGCTTTTTGGATTCAAAGGGGCATTTAACACAAGTGGCTCTGTTGTCAAAAAATTATATAAAGACAGACCAAAAACGAGAGATCCAAATATCAGGAAACGAATCCAGAAAATAGGCCAACCCATTCCTTTCATAGAGCCATCTTGACCACAATTTATTTTCTATGTTCTAGCTTTTGTTTCTATTGGTCAATGAGCTCTGACCAATTGGAGCCCATTTCGGGCACGTCACCCAAAATAGCAGGAATTCAGAATGTAAACAAAGAGGATGCCGCCATGATTCGCAGTGTAGGCGGCGGAAAAAACCGAATGTAGCTAGTTTTGAAAATATTAATATTTGAGTAATGCCTAACATTATGGACTGTATGGCCTAACTCGGACTCTGAGTTAACAGAATGTCAGCACATGCACATTTCCTTTTGTACACTCTATTGCAAACTATCTAATAGACCCTTTTCACACGCAGAATACGTCGCACCAGAAATTTTCATAGAAGGGTAAAACACAGCAGGCAATAGAGAGCTGAAGTTACTTCCATATGGGATCTTCGTTTGGACAAAATATGTATAGTAGTTACGGCGAGAATAAATTTTTTTTTAGATCCTGTTTAAATTGTGACACGAAATACACATGATGTTGCTCATATGAAGATAATGTAAATATTTAATCAACAACAAAGTCGGTATAATTGTTAAAGCGGTTTTATTGAAAGAACATTTTTGCAATTATATAACTGTTGTCCACGTCCAAGTACTATTAGTGCTACCTCACAATAACCTTTACAATATATGCTTATTTTGGTCACATTGATGTTTGGCTGTTAATTGCCATCACGGTGGCATAACATTCATTAATAATGCATATTTTGCATTCAGTTTTCATACAAAGTTGACGTTTACCACAACTGTTGACTAGCAGCTGAGAATTTCACAGGTTCCCGATTTCCTAGACGTCGTTGTCAAATGTAACATTTAAAGTAAACGTAAAAAAAATAGATATTTAGCACTTTTGATAAACCATTTAGCATTCAGACATATTGTAGGAGCACACACCGCAGTAATGGCAGGGTGTGTAACTTACGATACTTCGATGGATTTTTCTATACTATTACAGTTTACCAGTTTTTGTTGACTGAGGGCAAAGCTGGATTTAAACCAAAGAATATAAGATTTCACGAAAACATGCATGACGTTGAAGGTATGTTGCTAAGCAACTATGTTACTTTATGATAATACAAACTCGTATAATGCAATATTTTATTTAATACTTTATTCTATCGTTGTGGGTATTGAGTGCCAATTACAATAACGTTCATGTTTATAAAGTGTTTAACGTACGGTAGTACACGGCCAGCAGGTACCGTACTGTAGTGAGAGCTAGTAAGTGCTAAGCTGCTAGCACATAGTTCCATACTGTAAGTAAATGAGGAAAAGAGAGGAGCCTCGTAAACTTGAGGTTCTACTATGAAAATGTTCACAGACAAAGGCCTGTTATAAATTTAAAAATGTACCTGTAGGAACCATCATGTCTAATCTTGACTACCCATAACCTTTCCACGATTGTTTGAACATTGGTGGAAAGCAAGGTTGGGGGGTTTATTTTTAGAAAACGGGCCATTTGGTAATACTACAACCTCATGCCGCTGCTACTGTTTACCCTTCTATGATGATTTCCAGTGTGTCAAACACGGAAATGTGAAAAGGGTCTATTGACGCTATCCTTCGTCCTCCCACAGTGAAGCCCCTCCCACTTTCCCCCCTGGAGCCCCAGTCACCCGCTCCCGCCAGCGGGGCAGGTGAGCGCCAGGCCCTGGAGCTCCGGGTGCGGGAGGTGGAGGAGGAGAACCGCGCCCTGCGCCGAGAGCTCAGCAAGCCCCCGCGGAGCCCGCTGGCACAGCCCGCGCACCGTGGCAACCAGACGCGGACCCATTCGGAGGAAGGCACCGGGGACAACGAGGGCCAGAAAGCGGGCGGCGCGGCGGCAAACAGCTCTGACTGCATACAGCAGCCAGCGGTGGACAAGTGTGAGGTGGGTGGTGCGCTGCCATGCGATGGCCTCTCATTGGCTGGATGGCAGCACAGTAGCACACAACAGAACCACTTGAAGGCCAAAGTATCATTTTCGCATGATGTGAATTTCGTCCACGGACTATCGTGCCACTATAATTTTGTTTCTGTGTGACATGCTGAAGCCTACAGATGGCATTGGATTATGAATAGAATGAATGTCAAAACGTCACTTATTTCCAGATAATGTGTTAATTACACCAATTATTGTGCATCTGGAAACTGTTTGTGCCGATGGAAAATTATGTATAAAAGGTTGCTGTTTAGTTTTTTTCCTGTCTGAACAACCAGTAAATGCTCTAGTGAAACTCACGAGTGATAAGTTGTAGTCTGCTTATTATTCAAAGAACATAACATTTTCAGCTTTCCAGCAACTCTGTTAATTACACCAACCAATTGTGCTTTTGAAACCGTGTGCATGTAGGAGAGTTGGTTATGGATTTAGCTAATTCCGAAGCACTCTGGGATATGGTCTTTTGCATGCAGATATCATTTTGACAGACAGTTTCCAGGAGCAAAGCATACACATTTAAAGTGGGGTCAAGGGCATCATTATAAAAAATAATTTTCATGTTTATGATTCAATAATATTTAAAACTTTGTCCTAAAAACACAGTTGACTCTCACTAATACTAACTTGATACTAACTACTGACATAAAGCAGAATTATTGCTTGCATCAATGACTATAACAAATGCCAAATACACTGGGCCTAAATTGCATTATAAATGGTGATTACTAGACTAGTGATGAATTTTATGTGTAATAGTTAAATTTAATCTACATTCCTAATATATTGTTAAAAAGGCTGTGCTGTAACAGTAAAACAGCCTACCGTTCAAATGCTTGCATAATTTCAGATGCATTTTGGAGTTGAGAGATGTATAGAGGTCTATCAAAGTAGCATCTTAATTCTCACCCCTGTTTGTAGAATTAGCAGGGATCTCATCTAGCCAGCAGAGCTGGTGACGAGTATGAAAGGGAAGTGTGGGGGGTGATGATTCAGTCTTGACATCAAGTTGGGTTCTGGGATATAATGTTGGTGCTCATATTGAAGCTGCCAGCACTCGCGTCACTTGAACAATATGATAAGGCTGAAATGGGGCTTTATAAATGGTAAATATTCTGGCAAATATATTCTGGCAGTTTCATAATTGGGATTAAATCATTCAGGCTGGCTTCAGAGACTTCCAAGACAAAATGCACTAAAGACTCGTTTGCTCCGAGGGGACAATAGACAACAAGCAGTTTGTTTATTGTTACGGATAATGTGTGCGGGTCTTGCCTTGATGCTAATGAGGCAGGTTATTAAATGATCCAACGTGATCTGGTATAAACACCACTTGCGGAAGCAAATGAATGTCATGTGTTTGTGGATCTATTAATTAGTAGTAATTTCTAGCGTGGTGTATTTTAATTTATGCCTTTTTAATTTGTTTCAAAACTTCCAAAATGCACACTTTTCACATGTTATGTGGGTTACTGAGGTAATAATTTTCTTTCTATTTTCCCACTTTGTTCCTTTGCTATCTCTCTCTGTCTATCTGTCTCCCCCCACCCCCAACATTCCCCCTCTCTGCCTGTTAAGACTATACACGTGGCAATCGTGTGTGCAGGCTACAATGCCAGTCGGGATGTGGTGACCTTGGTGAAGTCCGTCCTCTTCCACAGGTACTGCATGTGTTGACACCCCTCCCCTACCCCCCCCCCCCTCCCTTTCTTTGCCCTCCATGTGCCGTGTCTCACACACACACACAGATGGCCCTTTACCCTCTCCCGCCAATCTGAATATGCCGGTCTCACGCCCGTCGCCTTCATTCTGTTGCCTGGCAACGCAACCTCCGTGAGCTCTGAAGCGAGAATTCACCCCTTTCCCCCCCCCTTCTCCCCCACTCAAAGTACTGTGATTAAACCTCCATGGGTGTGCATACACAATGCTACGCTGGGGACACTGGGAATATTGGGGTGGCAACATGTCAGTGCTTTTCCGACCTTGATTATACCGGTTTAGGTGAGCCCCCCCCCATCCTGGCATTGCACAGTCTGACATGCCCAAGGTAGAAGAGTTATATTACAGTGGTGTACTTATGGGCTGTTAACGTTCACATAGTGTGAAACGTTGCCGAGATGCTAAGTGTTACCCATTAAACGTATGTAAGCGTGAATAATGAGCGGTGTGCTTTTTGCATGCAATGTGTGGAACTCAACTGAGAGGTCTGATTAGTAATCAGCCCGGCATGCGCCAAGCATTGCAGCTCCTGCAATTAACACCGCCACTCGGTAATTAGCTGTGGAGATGCAGGTGAATTAATCATAAGTGCACAATTCCACTTAAATGTTTGCAAAGATGGCCAGAACTTCTACTTTCAGATGTGCTTGATTTCTAATTATTTTCACAAAGTGCATCCTCGTAAGTAACGTAGTTTTTTTAAAATATATTTATAATTTATAATATTTTATAATATATATTTATAATAATATATTATAATGTATTTATGTATACATTTTTTTAATTAATGAAAAATATTTTGCTAGTCAAATCCAATTTAATATTTTTCTGTGCAAGTGCTAGTTATTGTAATTAGTTTCCTCCCTTGTTGCCATTATTCTTGGCATGTAAAGGCAACTGCTTGTGACTGCATTGATAAGTTTGTTAAAGTGGAGATATTTTTTATAACTACTTGTATTAATGTTTTAATTCCATGTCGGGGATATCAAAAAGCTTGCAGCTTAGTCATCATTGAATGCAATGCATTAACAGTAAGGCAGAACGGGTCAGAGACTTACACCTTCAACAGAATATGTAGCTTTTGTAGCTCATATTGTTTTTTGCCTAAGTTATTAACTATTTGCGTGTTGAAATTCACTTTTTATGTCCAGTTGTTGAGCCTATTCTGGATTAGTGTGTTTCTTGGATTTTAAGGAAGAGCTAGCCCCACATTTAGCACACCTGAATCTAAATTATTAGGTCTTTCTCCACACTCAATCCTGAATTAGCTCTTACTGGTCTCAGCATTTGGTATTTAACTAAACTTTTAACCCCCATTAGTGTCAGGTAAATTACTTTGTTGACCAAAATGGCTGTCTCTGTCTCAAGCCATTACAATCTATTTTCCTTCATAAGAACAAAACCCTGAGTGCCAAATCTAATTGGGCTGTATTTATACCTCTTCTGTGCGTTTCTTCATCAGTGTGTCTCTTGTAAGAGGAGGTAACTATGATTGCCTTTTGCCTTCTGCGGGTCCCCAGGGGATTCATTATTGGAGCTGTTGTAATTATTTCAGTAAATAAATTCACTCTTACTTCCATCTCCTGTTTTTGGTCTTCAACTATCCTGGTGCAAAACTGATTACTGTAATCTACTTCCTATTGCAAATGTCTGTTTATACCACCCCCGCAGATAACAAAGTACAGTGTAATAAACATGTTTGGAATGGATATGATCAATGCTGCCAACTACAAGTACAGTGAACTGAACAGAGATAGACATACAGTATGCACATAACAATAATCACAACTGAATAAAAGTCTACATAATTAGTTTTAGGCTTTGTCTATGTGTACGTGGATTTATGCAAGCTGGGTGAAAGCTTTGTACGGGCCATCTGTTTATGGACTGTGTGACACACAGAAAGCCTTTGACTAAAACATTTGTGCATTCATATCATTTAGGTTTACAAATGTTCCTGTATAATATAGTTGCCAGCATCACAACTCTGTTGTGATGCTGGCAACTATAAAAAAAGGAGCATAGACATCATAGTACAGTAACTACCAGGATCATAACTATTGAATCATACATTTAGGGATGGGCACGGGTACTCGAGTGCTTGTCTGTGACAGCAATGCTCGATCATACTTTTTTTTTTATTTTTGCGTTGATGACAACGCAAAAATAAATGCGTGAGTTAATTAAATGAATCCATCAACTTAATTAAATAGGCTACGTAACATGATGTAACATTTTACTGAAATAGTCTAGCAGTTAGCCCGGAACCAAACTACTCGACATTAGTAGGTTTGATTGATGCAGTCTGACCAAACAGAAAGCCAATTCGTTCCTATCCATGGTTCCTATCTGCCATTTTGTCCATCAAACAATACTTTCCGACTGTCATCCAATCAACATCTCAGTTAAACTTTCAATTGAATCTTACAGTTCTTACCACTTTCTGAATCCGGGAAAACTGTAGCCTATTCGATAGATTATTGAATAAACTGAAAGATCACGGATGTACATCCAAACACATGGCATGGCGTGTGTTTTAAGGCAAGTGTAGTTTTAATGTACCAGCGTCTTTCTCTTTTTTATGTCTCTCTCACTCCTTCTTGTTCTGCATTCTGTGTCTGTATTAATATCCTGTCTGCACTATACGGTACGGTATCCTAGTATTTTTGTAGATGCTTCATGGATGTTGTGACCCAGAAATATATGTGCAAGTTTCTTTTACATGCAATGCTAATGTGTGGTGCTGCTGCAAAAATTAACGAAACACTTATGTACACTTGCTTAGGAACTGCAGATGGAAATTAGCTTTAAGATAAATCTGGTAACAAGCATATTTCTTCTCTTTTATTTTGTACATGGTCATTTTTTACAAATAAATTGAGTAAAAAAAGTTAAATCGATACCATGATTTAGAGAATATATGAAGTATCTCAAACCAAAATGTTGCAATAAATCGATATTTTCTTACACCCCTAATACATTGTTTTAATAATAATAATACGCCTTTCTAAACACTCAAGGACATCTTACATTGCAAATACATAGATATAAAACAGTTGGCTGAAATATACATACTATAGTAATATTGATCTGAGAAATATATACAAAATAAATAAAAAAACAGGTGAGAGTGGAACAAAGGGTCCAACACTCATAGGTAACTTTGAAGAGGTGGGTTTTGAGGAACTTGGCAAACAAGGTGACCATGGTGGCACGTCAAATGTGCAGTGGAAGTGCGTTCCAGAGTCTGGGGGCAGAGCAGCTAAAGGCTCGAGCCCCCATGGTGGAGAGGTGGAATTGGAGGGGGTGACGAGACGTCCTGTAGAGAACAAGTGAAGAGATCGGGAGGGAGTATATGGCAGAAGGTCAGAGAGTTAGGAGGGAGCCAGATTGTGGAGGGCCTTGTATGTAAGGAGGAGAATCTTTAAGTTTATATGGAAATTTACGGGAAGCCAATGTTGCTCAATGTGATCCGTTGATTTTGTGTTCTGTACTAATGGAGTCTGCTGGAGTCTATTGATGAGTTTGGTTGGGATGCCAGAGAGAAGTGAGTTGCAGTAATCCAGACGTTAAGTGACAAAGGCATGGGTGAGGGTTTCGGTGCTTGAGTATGAGAGTGAGGGACAGAGTAGATGTGTTGCGGAGGTCAAAGATGGATGCCCAGGTAATGGTTTTGATGTGACACCTAGACTTTGATGTGACACCAAGACTTTTTGCGGTTGTTGACAGTGGGATGGGAAGACCGGCAATGTTCAGGCTGGAGTTGCTTTGTCTGGGGAAAGTGGATTTGGAGCAAATTAGTAACACCTCTGTCTTGCTGATGTTCAGTTTAAGGGCGTTTACAGTCACCCAGCTCTGGATGTTATGAACGCAGTTGGTGAGGGAGATTGGGGGGAGGGATGAGGTGGTTTCAGTTGAGATGTAGCGCTGGGTGTCATTCGCATAGCGGTGGAAGTCAATGCTGTGGTGTCTCTTGATCATGTCCAAGGGTAGGAGGTATATGATGAACAGCAGAGGACCCAGGACCGAGCCTTGAGGGACACAGTGAGACAGCCTCACATCTTAATCTGTGGGATTTCAGATGGATGAATTGTTGCCGGTCTGAGAGATAAGAGGAGAACCAGGATAGTGCGACTCCGGAAATGCCAAGTGCCAGCCAGACGTTCCAGGAGGAGTGGGTGGGATATGGTATCGAAGTCTGCAGTCAGGTCAAGAAGGACAAGGATTGCTAGGAGACTGCAGTCAGCTGCACAGAGGAGGTCATTTGATATTTTTACAAGAGCCGTTTCAGTACTGTTTGGGACAGAATCCAGACAGAAACGATTCAAGTAGGTTGTTGGAATTTAGATGGTTGAGGAGTTGAAAGGCCACCACCCTAATAATAAAATAGTCTATTAGTGGATAAAAAAAAATAAGATGCAGTGTCCAATCGATGTAAACTAGATAGGAAATGTCCCGGTAAGTCCTATAGTCTCTTCAGTTTAAATTGATGTGTACAGTAGAACCCTCCCGGAATTACGTTGGTACCAGTACTGTACACTGCTGTATGCTAGTAGCTAAATAGCTAGCTAGCCTGGGAATTTAATAATTGTAGAGCAAGGCGGGGCATAAAAGAACGTCGGATGTCTCCACAAAACGGCTAACTTAATAAAACAAAATAATGAATGCTAATAATGTTTCAGCCTCTAAAATATGTTAGACAAGGAGAAGCAGCTGCCAAGTACGCCTGCGTCCTCCCCTTCAGCGATTATCAGATGTGTTTTAGACTTTCCCTATCAAGCCCGCATTGTGTTCTCTACTAATGGAGAACATCAGTGTGTAGCAGTGTTTATGTTGACTTTACCCTCTGCTCCTTCCATAATTCATCTGAGGTTGGGTGATGGTTTAGACAGGGATGACCTTTCTTCTCTGCTCGTTGTTCCAAAGCAGCGCAGCAAATATGTTCGCCCCCTCCGGGCCCTTCTTAATCAGCAGGGAGGGGTAGGGCGGATTTAAATGTTTACTCCGTTTTGTTTTTGCCAAGGAGTGACTGGGATGAGAGTGGAAAGGCTCCTGGGAAATGATTGCCATCTGCTTGTATTGCGGCTGCATGCTGAATAGGATGTGATGCAACGGTCGGTGTCATCATCAAACTCCATATGACCCTCCGCATACTGACCTCCAGCCTTTATCAGGCAGTTGCTTAGGCACATATTCCCCCGGCTGTCGTCAAATAATTTGCGATGAACTATTGAATACACTTTAGGAGTCCCTTTTTTGAAGAGAGATATAAATGATAAATGATAAGTGCCATTTGGTTCTTTTTCAGTCACTGTAAGTCATTAGTCATGCAGCTGAGATGGCGCGTTGTTTTGCCTGTGTTGTAAATCAAACCCTTGGCATCGGTTCATCTCGTGCCTGTGTGATGGAGAGCCCACCAGGTCCAGTCTTGCTGTGTGACGGATGCCATCTGTTCTCAGAGATGACATCTCTCTCCCCCACTCTCCCCCTCCCCCCTCTCTTACTCTACTGGCTAGCTGGACGGTCGAGGTCCAGTCGGTGCTTTGCTTTGCGTTAGGCCACTTGGTTGATAGCTTCTGGTCAAATTAAAGGGGTTCTGAACTTTTGTTGAACCCTCAACTTGACTGTTGTAACATCCTCACACACTAATTATTAAATTAAATAATCCCTTGTTAGTGGTACATGACGCTAGCCATTTTCAACCCCATAGACTTCTATGGTTTCTCAAACATCGTGTCAGGTGTCAGTTTAACGCATCTAATTTCGGTAGAATGCGTTGTCAGGTTAAGATGGTTTGTGGAAATAAACCGTTAAATTATGTAAAGTTATTGTTTCTTTAACTAAGCATGTCATTTGACAGCATTAATGTAAATGTGTGGATGCCTCTAATGACTGCTGTTCTATTAGTTTAAGCCTTTATACCTTTGGAAGTTTTGTTGTAAATCAATGTGCCAGAAATGTATTATAATATACACACAAGAAGGGTCTCATTATTTGTGTTCAATCTGTTGGAAAATGTACTGGATATGGATGTGGATTCTTCTAATCTTTTATTTTTTACTGGTTATGTTGTTCTATCATCAGTTTGTTGTCTTTATCCTTTTGATGGCCTGCTGTTTTTGCTGCCCACCTGTTTTTCGGGTCTGTGAGCCCTGGGCATTGAATAGGATTGTTATATTCAACATACATTTTCTTCACCCTTTTAGTTATGTTTTGCCAGCTAATTAAGATCACATTTGCCAACTCCTGATTTAAACCAGTGTTACTAGTCAGATGGCACTGACTGGAGAGTGAACCTAACATGTTTTTGATAGTGGGGGAAACCGGAGCACCCGGAGGAAACCCACACAGAC
>JAODUH010016260.1:11330-27003 GCA_027564835.1 Typhlichthys subterraneus | reverse complement strand
ATATATATATATATATATATATATATATATATATATGTGTGTGTGTGTATACATGTATGTGTGTGTGTATATATGTGTGTGTGTGTATATATATATATGTGTGTGTGTGTGTATGTGTGTATATATGTGTATATATATATATGTGTATATATATATGTATATGTGTATGTATATATGTGTGTGTATACATATATATATATATATATATATATAGTGTATGTGTGTGTATATATGTGTATATATATATATGTGTGTGTATATATGTGTGTGTATATATATGTGTGTGTATATATGTGTATATATATATATATGTGTGTGTATATATGTGTGTATATATATACATGTGTGTATATATGTGTGTATATATATACATGTGTGTATATATATATACATGTGTATATGTATGTATATATATATATATGTATACAAAGTTAAAACCTTGGATTGTACATACCTTGCTGTTGTACAGTTATGTGCTATTGAAAACGTGCAAATGGTCCTACCACCCGCTTTGATTTTTAACAGGTTATGAAACATACATTATAGTTGAGTGTTTCTAATGGTGCTTTTGAGAATGAGTATTTCAGTACTCGTTTGGAAATACATCAAGTATTCAAAACCTGTAAAATGGTATTCGGGACAGCCCTAGTGCAGTCCTGAATCACAGGCCCAGTCTAGGAAGTACTCTGTTGACCCTTATATACTGTAAATCTAAACACCGATCACAGGGCTACTGGGCAACAGTCTTGTTGAAAAGAAAGGGTTGACTGTCATCTCAAAGCACACCAACATATTTATATGCAGGGTTAGTCATTCCTGAGAACGCTTGCTAATTTGCTAACTCCAATCAAAACAACCTCCCTCAGAAGCTCCGCCCCACACATTGAAACCCAAGGGCATGTTGTTTATGTTGTTTGTTTATTTACGGAGCCAGTGCTGCTGTGTATAAGTACTGGATTCTGTATTCAGCACACACAGAGAACGGCAAGCTACTGCAAGGAGACGTTTGGTGAATTTGACAAAAGGCGTATTATGCTTACTGCAGACTAGACCTTTTTAATATCCCTCTACAGGACAACAGTCACAGGCTGACTCTGTCCATGAGTCCAGACCCCGAATATCTAGAGAAACAGGCCAAGATGGAGGAGGAGAAGCTTCATCGGAAGGTCCAGGCTCTGTCTGATAGCCAGCAGCAGGATATCTATCAGAAAGGTAGTGTTTTTACGTATTAAAAATGAATATATAAGATATCCTTTTATTGTCTGTTCATGTGTAAATGTGTCTTGCATACTCCAGCCTTCATTCACGATAGTCCACAAACATATGAGAGAACTGCATTGCAAGTGTTGCTTTTGAAAGCAGCTGCCACTGTGTTGAATGCTCAAGGACACCTGGTTACTAGATGTGATCAGATCCTTGTGTGGATTAAGGCAGTGGTACTTCTCCATTGTGTGTTCACGAGAGCAAGGCACTGAGTTGAACTGTGCTGCAGGCCTGCAGTTGTTGGCGGCTCAGAGCCAGACCCAGGATGCCAGCTGTCTCCCAGCTCTCAGGGTGTCAGACATCGAAAGCACCACCGCACGAACAGCTGTCACGATGGGCTCTGCAGGTAGACCGCTCCACTAACATGTCCTCACTGTGATTTGACTGTGACAAGACAAACACACAGATTGGACTGTGTGTGTTTTATAAACATGTTCATTCTGTCTTGGCCTCTAGGGGGTGTACCAGTGCAGTATTGCGAGCAGCCGACCAATGGGATGGTGTATTTCAGAGCCATGTGCAGCATAAACACCCTGCCTGAAGATCTGAAGATCTACGTCCCATTGTTCTGTAGTGTTCTCACCAGGTGTTCTGTCTGTCTGTCTGTCTGTCTGTCTGCATATGTACCTGTCTGAATGCATCCACAATGCTGTGTGTGTGTTTGTAGGATGGGTGCAGGGTCTTTAGACTACAAGCAACAGTCTCAGCAAACAGATCTGAAGACGGGTGGTCTGTCTGTCTCCACCCAGGTGCTGCCTGACTCCGCCCACCTTGACGCCTACGAACAGGTAGGTGGGAGGGGCCACATTTCATGTTCTACATATTACGAAACCTCAACAAATCTCTCTCTCTCTCTCTCTCTCTCTCTCTCTCTCTCTCTCTAGGGTGTTCTGCTCTTCTCTTCCTGTCTAGAGAGAAATCTTCCAGACATGTTTCACCTTTGGAGTGACATTTTCAACAGGTTCTTTTTATTATTTATTATTGTGTGAGTGGTTGAAAGTTGAAATGATGTCGTGGTCATTATTGTATTCCCCAGTCAGCCAGAAATGGCAGACAAGCGCTCTTCTCTGTGTATGCAGCCCTCACTTTAACGACGAGGAACGTCTGCGTGTTCTGCTGATGATGGAGGCACAGGAGCTGGCCAATGGGATCTCTTCCTCCGGTCACATATACGCCATGACCCGTGCAGGGCGGAGCCTGAGCCCAGCAGGGGAGTTGAAGGAACTGTTTGATGGCATGGAGCAGGTGAGACTCTAGTTTGCTTCCTATCAATATACTATTATTCTTTACTTACTGTAAGAATATATATCGATTATTACCGATTATTATTATTATTATTATTTTTTATTAGGTGAAGTTTATGAAGAGAGTTGTTGAGTCATCAGATGTTAGTAAGCTGATCAGATTTTTGCCCAGGATCAAGAAACATTTGCTCAACCCTAACAACATGAGGTAGGCCTGCTTCTCTTTTAACATGTGTTGTACTTGGGGCTGGACAATAATTCAATATCAATTTATATCGCAATGTAAATTTTTTCAACTGTGATATGATTTTTTAACTTCTTTACGGTATTTAGATAAGCTACACTTTACACAGCATTTTCCACTGAATGACGGTCGCAGCAGTCAGTTTTATTCAAGGTGAACAGAAGGGGGGGGTGGTGTAACTATCTGCATGATTACTTACACTACAGTCAGCCAGTGCTAAGTAGTAGTGGGCTATTTATGTTTAAAAAAAACATTTTTTTTTACTTTCTCACCTAACAGCAAATATATGCTTAATATTACGTATTATTGTCGACTTCCTACGCTAACAGTCAGTCACGTGTGTTCTGTGGAATTTAAATTGTCTGTGTCTAATTCATGGGATTACGTACACACCAGAACCGCTACTGACACCTACTGGTGGACATAATTATAGCCTTCATAAATTTTATGTAAATACAAACAGAAAGAAAATAACACAGTTGATAGTTTTGTTTATTAATTTGACTGTGATTTCACATTTCTTGTTTCTATGAAGGCTAAAAGGTGAAAATTAACCTTTTTATTTTTTTTAAATATTATAGTTTTATAGGAGTAAATTTCATAGGCTTGGCAAATGCATTTTTTTTTTATTTGCAAGTACTCCATAGTGGGTGTTCTTAGATGTTTTTCTGAGTATCAATATTGGAATTATGCTGTATCGACTGAAATTAAGAAATATATTGTGATATAAATATCGCCATATCATCCAACCGTAGTTGTACTTAAAGTATTATAGTACGTTTTTAGTCATTGTTTTACGAAGAAAGTTATCTAGGACATTCTCATTTACAATAACTTATAACTGATGTGTTTCTGTGATGTTGTGTGACAGAGGCTCAACACTTGGGGCAGCCTTTCTTTCCAAACCAAAGTTTAATAGTTTTCACACGCTCCATGCATAATAATACATGCTGTATTATTATACTTCCCGCTATCCAGATGTGCGATCAATGCTACCCCAGACAAGATGTTGGACGCGAGCGGTCAGTTGGAGCATTTTATGTGTAACATCCAAGGAAACAAGAAGGAGCGCAAGCCTGTCAGGTCAAGCATCACTGAGGTACTGTACGGCCATGTCAATAACGAATCATAACCTTGTTGAGTATGTCATACAAGCTGTCTGTTCAAACATCTGTTTTAATCTCCAGAGTCCCCTGGACCCACTGAATCCCTCTGGACCCTTCAGGAAACTCATCTCTGTAAGTTTTCCAGTGCCATATGGTGTCTCTGTACTGGATAGTACAATGGTATGAAGTATACTGCCACATAGCAAGTGGTGTGGTTTAGGTATCGAGAAGAGAGTCAACAGGTTGTGATGGAGAAGCCCAATCTATTTCTCCTGTGCTCCATGATAATGACTGTTCTATGATGGTAGACAGGTACACACAGACTGAGGCAGGCTATTAAAGCACGTGTCCTTCATGTGTCCAGGAGCCCAACTTCCACCCCTGCCAGATGAAGACCTTCTTTCCAATGCCCTTTCCTGTCAACTTTGTCAGCGAGGCCATTCGCACTGTTCCTTTCACGCACGCGGACTATGCCAGGTAGCACAAGTACAAACTTATTTCTTTCTGTTCTGCTTTCTTTTTCGTCTTTGTAGCAAGTTCTGTAAAGTCACATTACAATAAATACAGTTAGCTACAGTACTTAAGTACAGTACTTAAGTGTCATAGAGTTCATTTATATTGTCAGTGATGGATAACAAGATATTTTTGTCAAATTCCATCATCGATAATGGCACACACACAAATGGCCTGTGGACGTCTAGGTGACAGATACTGGCTGGTGCTGTAATTATAATATATATATATTGCATTATTGTGTGCTCCAATAGGTCACGTGTACTTGTTATGTGGTGGAAAATAATGTTATTTTGTTTAAATAATGAGTTGTTTAAATGTTGCCAGCCAATACAGGTGTGAATATCCATATATACTAGACCAATAGGATGTGTCAGTGACGGTGATAACTGCATAGAGAAACCTATTTTAATGGAACACATACAATGGGTGGGGGGACATTGATTCCATATTATTACAGTATGAGTGACACGTTTTGCTGCTATATACACTTTGTGTTATTACTTCTTTGATCCACCCTCTTGTGTGTTACCTCGGTAACACGGTTTTGTCTCTGGCAGCCTGTATGTCCTAGCCCGGATGATGACGGCCAAGTTTCTCCACGGAGAGATACGAGAAAAGGGTGGGGCATATGGGGGCGGAGCTAGGATGGGAGGGGCTGGGCTCTTCACCTTCTACTCCTACAGGTGAGCAGCAGAGTCCAGTTACACTAGAGAAACACTGTAGAGACATGGACACATGCTATTGGTGAGCCACAGGAGAGAGACAGTATAGAGACAGACTCTGTATGAGACAGTATAGAGACAGACTCTGTGAGACAGTATAAACACATAGTATGATACAGTATAGAGACAGACTCTGTATGAGACAGTATAGAGACAGACTTAGTATGATACAGTATAAACACATAGTATGAGACAGTATAGAGACAGACTTAGTATGATACAGTATAAACACATGGTATGACAGTATAGAGACAGACTCTGTATGAGACAGTATAAACATGGTATGAGACAGTATAGAGACATAATATGAGACAGTATAGAGACTTCGTATGAGACAGTATAGAGACAGACTCTGTATGAGACAGTATAGAGACAGACTCTGTGAGAAAGTATAAACACATGGTATGAGACAGTCTCTGTGAGAAAGTATAAACACATGGTATGAGACAGTATAGAGACATAGTATGAGACAGTACAGAGACAGACTGTGTGAGACAGACTTAGTATGAGACAGTATAGAGACATAGTATGAGACAGTATAGAGACAGACACTGTATAAGACAGTATAGACAGGTAGTATGAGACAGTAGACAGACGCTGTATGAGACAGTATGCTGTCCCTGCTAACTTGTCTTAACTGACGTGTCTTTAAGGGACCCTAACTCGGTCCAGACCGTGTCTGCGTTCCGTAAGGCTGTGGACTGGGCACGTTCAGCTCAGTTCAGCCAGCAAGACCTCGATGAGGCCAAGCTGTCAGTCTTCTCGGCTGTAGACGCCCCAATAGCCCCCTCAGATAAAGGCGAGTGACCTGGATATGATCAGCTTTAGCTGGGTTTATAGACTGCACTCACAGCCAATCAAAGCATTCCCACACGCTGATATACCATGATACCGACTGAAACCGACATTGACTGCTATATGCTAGTTAGAAACAATGATTTCAAACGTTTATTGACATATTTCTAATGCTGCATTCACATGGAACACGGCAGACGGTAGACGGCAAACACTTTCTGGACAGCACGGCATAAAAGTTCAACGGAATGGCAGTTGCTATGGCGATGCCGCGTTGTTTACTAATAATTGAATAAAATTATATTCAACACAATTATTTAGTAGCAACTGTTTTATGTAATTATTTTTGTATTTTATCTAGTATTCTAGTGTTGTTGCACCAAAAGTATTACCTTCACGTTGTCAATGTTTTCCCCATGTGTGAGGGAGCTACGAACATCTGGCTGTAAATGCTGTCACGGAGGACGGCAAAAAGTTTAAACATTTTAACTTTCAACGGCATGCCGTTTGTGTTGCCGGCGTCGGCCATGACTGATTTTGCCATCCTGCTCTCGTCCGCTAACATGATATCCGGTCTGCCGTCTGCCGTGTTCCATGTGAATGCAGCATCATGAAGAAAACAAACCTAGTAACGTTTTAGAGAGCAGGTGTGCTTTGAAAATAGCAATACAATGACTGCAGCCCCCAATTAATTTTATTAACTAATTATATTATAACAGTTAATTCCAGGAATGGATATTGGATTATGTAGGGATTACTTTTTCAATGTAGTTTGGGCTAATTAACATTTTACTAATTTATTTGTATTTTGATGATGAGCCTTCCAAGTCTTTGAAATGAGAGAACGCATTAAACCATGAGATGTAAGCACGCTACAGAAGGTTTAACATAACATAGATGTTTTCTCAGCAATAATCCTGTGTGTCTGCCTGTCCCGTCAGGTATGGGCGTGTTTCTCAGTGGCGTGACGGATGACATGCGACAGGAATACAGAGAGCGATTGTTCGCCGTCACACACACACAACTGCAGGACGCAGCGGGGAGGTAAGCGTAACCAATGTGAATTAAGATCATTTAGTGTATGTCATTTATCTTTAAAGGAATGCTTGCAGGCCACGGTTTTAATGCTCATAAAATGTAGCCGTACAGTTTGTTTCTTAGAGTTCCGATAATACTACTTCTACTGATGATATTTTTTTGATGATGATGATAATAATACCACCATTATTAAGTGGTATTCTTTACTACTTTACTTACCAACTAACTGTAACTACTGATCACATCTAATGAATGTGTATAATAAATGGTGTGTATTTGGCTCTTTTAGATACCTGGGTCTCGGCCAGAGTACACGTGGACTTGCTATCTTGGGACCAGAGAATGAGACTATTATCAAAGACCCTTCCTGGGTTGTGAAATAACTTGACATTCAAGAAAATACCTCAAACTGCAGACATCGTTTCACAATTCTCTCTGTTTTAAATGACTGTCTGCTTTAGGTGATATCATTTCTAAACATCCTGGAGAGAAAGTCACCATAAATGCGCACAACTTAAAGGTTAGCCTGTTTGGACAGCCTGACCTTTTATGTAAATATTCAGTATTCCGCTGTTTATGCACAATATGTATAAGTGATTCTGCTACTGTAGAATTTCATTTGATGTGTTATGGGATATTATGGATAAATAGAAAAAAACTACTTTTAGGTACACTATCCTTTAATTACATAAAATATATGATGCAATTATCTCAACAGACTATGTATGCCATATTTTTGTTTGGCTTTCCATACTGAACACCATCCAAGCAGCAATTTTACAAATAACAAAAATGTACTGTGAATTAATTGGTTGTGTGCGTTTTTATTTTAACCAGATTACGTGATTTAAAAGCAAAGCAGAATACTGTAAATTTCTCTCAGAATTACACTCTAGATAAGCTTTGTGAAAAGGTCAGATAACAAATGCATGTTTAATGTACTGTACACAGAAGCACATGAATACTAAAACGTCCAATAATTGACAATTACAATGGCTAATTCATTAGCTCACCATCATGTAAATTGTTCCATTCCCTTCTCCTGAGCTGTACTAATATTGTTAATGAAATAAACAACAGCACACTTAAATGTCATCACACTAACACTTTATTTCTCTGTGACACAATACAGGTGGACATATGTTATAATATTGTGTACAACAGTTCCTATAGAGATGTCCCTTTTACATTTAAAGCCTACAGTTGACAATAGTAACAACACACTCAAGCTACACTAGCAGGTGACAGGACGCACACACACACACACACACACACGGCCAGATCACATTATTGCCTTAATAAACAACTTTTAGGGTCACCTTTCTAGTAAATAATGCCTAAAGCTTTGTAGGATAAGTACTGTGTGCTAATGGTAAAGTAGTACATTAGTATATTCAGTGATCTGCATCTGGTAGAGGGTTACTATGGTAACAAACATTTCCCTCAGCCATGGACAATGTCATAAAGTGATTTTTGTGATTTAAAAAAAAAAGCTTTGTTTGGAAAAAGTGCAGTTGCATACTGTGACCTATAAGGGTCACCAGATGCCTAGTTTTTCTGTGCATAAACAAGCATGAAGTTGCTTCTTGATAAACTCTTAATGACCTAACTGGTTGTGTACAGTCTTAAGATCAAATTCAAGTGTGCAATATGTATCTAATATACATAAAACTGCCCTTAATGATAACTGATTTTAAATTATGGCTGTAACGACAAGAAAGTGCCAGATATGGGTGTAAATGCAAAGCAGCTTTGTATTAGCAACTAGCAAAACAGACAAAAAACTAAAAAACATTTATAGACATAAAATGCTTAAAGGTGCAGTAAGTGATTCTAATCCAATATTAGTTGGGTTAAATTCAGCTCATGAGGTCAATATCTCCTCATGGTCCGCTAGTGTTCTATTCTGTTTGCACACTGAATAAAAATATTGTGTTAAGAAATAGGAACACAATGTGGTGCAGCCTCAATGCGTGTCCAATCAGGCAGGGCGGAGTGTCTGAGGGAGCACTGGATGGAGAGGAGGAGGATTTAAGAAATCAACAATCTTTCTCCAGCATTGCTTACTTCACCTTAAAATATCTCTATATATATATCTTTGACAGCAAGTTTTAACAATAATTTGTAAGCTCTATATATAATTCTACACATAATTTATTTGTTTATATATATATATATATCTATATATACGTATATACAGTATATAGTATATATAGTTACTTTTAGAGAAGTACTTTTAAAACTGTAAAGTCCTTTTAACGATAATTTTGTTAGCTACATGAAGGGTGGTGTTTTGTGGTCTTGGGAGTGTTGATCATTTTATTAGCTACATGAAGGGTGGTGTTTTGTGGTCTTGGGAGTGTTGATCATTTTGTTAGCTACATGAAGGGTGGTGTTTTGTGGTCTTGGAGTGTTGATTATAGTGTTGATTATTTTGTTAGCTAGCTGAAGGGTGGTGTTTTGTGGTCTTGGGAGTGTTCATCTTCCCCTTGCGTTCGACGCCGGGTTCAGATGGTTGCGGAGTCTGTCTCTTTGGGGCGGAAGCGTGTCACGTGCTCCAGCTGTCCAGAGTCAGACACGTCGTAGCTGGTCTTGTACTTCGCCAAGATCTTCATGAGGGGGCGCAGTTTCAGCCACCACTGCTCCTTAGGAATCCTGTGGCTGTGAACAAACAGTACCACTATAACACTCATAATATACTATAACTATAACTCAATCATAATAATACCAAGAATGCATTTTATTTTACAGAGCACTTTTCAAGATACTCAAAGACATGTACATATATAATACTACATTTTCATGTAATAGTTCATATAATACAATTCATACTACACATTATCAATGTGTGTAGTATTCTATATATAAAGTGTGTATTCTTACACAAAGTCAGTCTCCTCCTGAAGCTGGGAGACTGGCTGGAAGACCATCGCTCTTCTGCGCATTCCCAACAGACATGCTGAGTCATCTGAGTTTGCAAACACCCTGCCTGGAGGTGACATATATACACAAACACACACACACACACACATTCTACACATTACAAACACCTGGCCTGGAAACAACACACAAACTGAAGTGATTCATGGTCCTAACAGCCCTCCATTCACCAGTTATACATCATGGGATGACATTGATCAAGTGTTACCTTCCTTATAAGACTCCTTCAGCTTGCGTGAGATCCACTGCATTGCCTTAGCAGCAACTTTAGTCCCAAAGTTCCTATCAAACGGTGATGGAGCCCCACCCTGTACACCACATGCAAAACATTATACAGTACACACACACACACATACACATACATGTGTACATATGTGTGTGTGTGTGCGTGTGTTACCTGCTGCATGTGTCCCAGGACATTCTTTCTGCAGTCAAACACTCCTCGTCCCTCCTCAGAGTACAGCTGGTAGATAAAGTCTGTGGTGAAGTTCTCATTAGAGCACTCGTTCCTACACACGCACACACACACACACACACACAAATGTTATAATGATGTATTAAGTTCAATTCAGTAATTTAGCAGCTGCATTCATCCAGTATTCAGGACCAAGTAGGGGTTATACCCTCTTATTGTATTCAGGTCAACACAAGGCTTCATTACATCCTTAACAATGGCCTAGTGAATGCAATAAAACACATAAAGATCATTCTTATTTTTAATGACATGTCTGTATAGAAGCAAAGTTACATCTGTGGTGTCTGTGGGTCAAATTTGACCCGGTAATAATTATAGGTTGTTTATGCAGATACAAACATAACAAATGTTGCCTAATAAGTAAGTATCAAACAATGACATCAAAACAAAAACAACATTAATCAAACTTGATAATAAAAGTATAATAACATAGTGTAAAAGTATTTACATTTTATGTCATGGCAAGAAAGCACATAGATTTGAATTAGATTGTAGAGTGACAAGTATGATCCCACACGTATGATCCCACACGTATGATGCCACACGTATGATGCCACGCACACATTCTCACACTCTTTCACTTACACACACACAGACGCTATATATAGACTATGCACCTATACATCGGCCGTACAACGGTATCGGCCTATATTCGGCTCGTTAAGTGCAATCGGCCTATCAGCAAATAAGAAGACCACCAATTTCAGGGGCAAATGATTATCTGTTGTGTCGCATCAATCTTGCTCTGGCATTGGAGAAGATCCAATAGGTGGGTCTATGATTACTATGAAAACACCTGTAACAGCAACTGACTGGACATGGCATGATCATTGTAGTCTATAGGAGGGCAATGGGTGCCATGTTTGTTTTTAAATAATAGTTAAAGATAACGTTGGCCATACGGGAGTATTTCCCCAACATCAGTATTGGCAAAATGTAGTGGGTTTTGGGAATTGTACTGAATTTCAAATTTTTTTCATATGTATATGCTGTCAATTTTGACTAATAACACAACAGATGTAACAATAACTTAATGTGCTAATTTTAACACATAAGAAAGTTATAAAGTAAGCAAGATTATGTTCATCATCAACCTCTAACAGGATGATAATAATATATATTTCTATTCTGTTCATCATAAATAATAAAATAAATAAATTGTGCCTATTTTGAACTAAAACTATTTGTATATAGTAAGACAAAATGAATAATGTCATACATAAAATATCAAGGTAAGTATATAATGGTTAGGATTAATAACAAATTACTTAATAAAACATTTTATTGGATAATAATAAAAATATATCGTTTTTTCTTTGGTCTATATTGGTCTTTACTAATTATTTCAAACACAGGTCAAATTTGACCAGCAAAGGTGTAAACCCTTTTCGAACACAACAGGAGGGTTAAGTAAATTAATTTAGGAGTAGGTCAGGTTACAGTTAGTACAAGTATTTGCAAATATACAACTAGAATATTCTTCCTTAAAATTCAAAGATTTGCTGGTTCTACAACCAAATGCATATGATGTCACCGTAATACCCTTGAGCAAGGACAGAGAATACTGTTTTATCACAGTAGCATTATGAAACATTGTGTCACTTTAGTGTCCTTACATTAAAAACCATGGCCTGTTTACCGTAGAAAGCACTAGCACTAATACATTTGTCCTATTTTCTGCTCTGAGCCATTAAGAATGGAGTACCGCATCGGACTAAAATAGCTACAAAAGGCGCAGTAAAACTGCTTTTTTTTACAGTATGATTCATTACCACAAAATATTCATGAATAAAATACAATTAGCTGTCTAGAGTAACTGTTTACCTTGACTCACACACACATACACACATTCCCATACACATCAGTAAGCTCAAGATACTGTTCTGTTAACAAAATAAATATATCTATACACATAAAGGCCTCCCATGAAGCCCCTCACCTGAGAACCAGTCCTCTCTGGATGGAAGTCTTCATCTTGGCAGTCAGATGTTCCACATTAGCCTGCAGAGGAAGAATGTTAGATGTTTCTCCTCTAACCTGGCTTCTTATGTCAGTGCTGCAGGGTGGTAGTTTTGCCACTAGAGGGTGGCATTGCACTTTTGAAGTAACCATTTTGAGAGTTTTCAGCATTCAATTGTCACATATTTGTTATAAATCCTGTCTATTGTGTCAATGTAGGATTTATACCTAGAATTCCCTAGCTAATGTAGTTATTGAATATCATATAAAAATATAAGTGACACAATATAGATCTAAAACAAACTGTTTAAATGTATAAATCTAACTATAAAAATATGAAGAATCAAATGAAATCAAATTAAATCAAATACTGGTTTGTGCTTCTAGCAGATATATGGCAAAATAAAGACTTTATACTGTATGCTACACAGGGCCAATACTAACATTCCTGTTCTCATGGGATGAAAGTAGTTTTTAATAACTCCTTTATGCGCCTTACAGTAATCTGGGTCACATGTTGTCTCCTGAAATAGATGCATGTGAGAGAGTGTGAGTGTGAGAGTGTGAGTGGGAGAGAGAGAGAGAGAGAGAGAGATAGAGAGAGAGAGAGATAACACTACCACACAGTGTAGTGAGTGTTTCTACGTGGAACAGCAGTGGTTGGTCCACCAGAGCTAAGCAGTGTTTGCAGTGTGTCGCAAAACACTTACTGACTGTACTGTAATGTAGGCTACTCTCTCTTTGTGTGTGTGTGTGTGTGTGTGTGTGTGTGTGTGTGTGTGTGTGTGTGTGACCTGGAGCTCGCGGATGTCAAAGGGCTCTTCATAGATGTAGACAGCATCAGCACCAGCTGCCAGCCCCCCCACACTGGCCAGGTAACCACAGTAGCCCCCCATGGTCTCTATGATGAACACCCGACGCTTGGTGCCACTGGCAGACTGCTTGATACGGTCACACGTCTGCACGCACACACACACGCACACACACAAGCATAGAACAGAAAAGACACATGCATACAGTATGCATACATACGGTACATTAGAGGTAACCATACATTACACCAACATTGAAGCGTGCACGGTTTATTCACACATGACGAGAAGCAAGCAAACACACACACACACACACACACACATAGCGGTATTTGACAAAATAAGCCTCCATCTATTAAATTGGTTGAAAACACCTGACACGTTGCCATAGTAACATCTGTTACAGACCATGCTAAAACCGAGCCTGGATAATACCAGCATGTTTGTTTTAAAATACATACTCCCAATCAGTGGCAATTAAATGGATCAGGTGTACTGTCAGCTACGTTCAAAGAACTAAACATGATATTGTGTTATTGTGTGAACTTTCTGACAGTCTGTGCATGTGCATTGACTCCACCCAGCTGGGAACAAACAGAGAGAATCCACACAAACATTCCCATGGTAGAGATACGGCTCTGGTTTCAATAACAAACAAACCGTCACCACCGTGTTACTCGGGGATGGTAATATGATATTGACACGTTCACAGGAACACGGTAAGATCATGTTATTGTAGTATATTAACATTTTTTATTTTTATCAATATATTTTAACGTAATTTAAATACCTTCATTGACAAGCCATAATGGTCCATAGTGATCCATAGTTTAGATGGATTGCAGATGTAGTCATACAGTACTGTCATAACAAATGTTAGTGTTCTATACCATGTTACCCTCCCCTTGGCTTCAGAAACAGACATTAACAAACACCATACCAAGGACACACTAGTGTGTGTGTGTGACACACAAGGCAATGTGGTGTGCGCAGTCTCTTGTCTCAGTACATCCAATAGAGTCAAACATGAGCTGTCCAGTACAACCACATGCAGTGGAGACTGGGATTAAGGCATCGCCTATGCGGACACAGCCTCTCTAGCAGTATACATGCACTCGCAGTCTTCACAAGTGGCTCCAATGGTCCAGAGGAATGTCTGTGATGTCTGTGATGTGTGGAGGTCTTACCTCCACGATGGCATTGATGGAGGTGTCAGCCCCGATACTCAGGTCGGTACCAGGAACATTGTTACTAATGGTGGCGGGCAGTATGCACATGGGGATGCAGAACTCTTGATAGTGGGCCCGGGCCTCATAGAGCTGCAGCAAACATTCAAAGGCCTGACGACAGGGCCGTTAGCTCAGGTTAGACCACCAGGGGGCAGGCTACACTTACGTCAGCTTGAACTAACAGCATAACGTGTCTGTGTGGAAGACTACAGTATATGGGGGCTGTATTAGATTTAATAAAGTGTCATATATGAGATATTCTCACTGATGTTATTTATTTATTGTCCTCCAAACTGCCTGCAAGGACAAAGGTCACTTTGTGCTATTATAATACTCCTCTGCTGTCATCTGCTGTGTTCCTATTGGTCGGCTCCCTCCACGCAATCTGGACCAGGGTCTATTATCTGTTCAGACGAGGGAAACGTGCCGAGTCACTCTATACATAGACGGAGGCCAGAGAGTTGATGGCAGGATCGCGTTGCAGCTCCTGAGTGGAGAGGTGGTGGTGTTCTCTTTCAAAGCCCAGGAGGGAGAGGTCATGGTCAGGCATACAGTATGTGTGGAGAAGGGGGGCTTCAAAGCAACACCAACATGACAAAGATAGTGACACATTGTCTGTGGCCATACATAGCATCACTATATTACAGAGATATACCAGGTCATGAAGAAATAGCTTTTCATTCATTGATATCATTAAATGTCTGAGTACTGTGTAGGATTTCAAAGTAGTCACCGCCGTAGCAGGAAAACATACCCATAATGCACCTCTTGGCACAGTCTTGGCCATGCCGTGTGCCATATGGCTGAAAGGGAAAATGTCTAAATGTCCTAGTGAGTTGAAGCAGCTAGACGACACATGACCTGAGAACATGCCAGGAACAAGCACAGCACATGTCTAGAATATGTCTAGATATGCCAGGAGCAAGCACAGCACGTCTATAAAATGTCCAGAACATGTCTAGAACATGCCAGAACATGTCTAGAATATGCCAGGAGCAAGCACAGCACATGTCTAGAACATGTGCAGACCATGTCTAGAACATGCCAGAACATGCAGCACAGCACGCCTACATGCCTGAACACATGCAGATCTGGGACATTAGCGACCAGCCCACCTCCACCCACCAGGTGTGTGTGTAGGAAGCCTCTCTGATGTAGCCTGCTGTGTGTGTAGTGTCCTGATGTATGTCAGACTTCTTATACAGTGTGTGTACGGTTTATGTGCTTTGTATACTGTATGCTGATATGTTCTCATACCCATGCAGATAATGGCACTTAAGTTAGTATACCCATGCAGATAATGGCTCTTGAGTTAGTATACTCATGCAGA
>JAODUH010016249.1:0-27014 GCA_027564835.1 Typhlichthys subterraneus | reverse complement strand
GTAGGCAGTCAGACTCAAACGCAAAGTGCCGTTTATCGTGACACTTTTTCTTTTTATAGTCCAGGAGCGTCATGACGCCCCCACGCTCGAATTAACTCCACCTAGAAAGTGAAATAAATATAGGGAATATTTTGCCATTCAAATTGAAGTTTATTTTTATAGTTTGTATGTGTTTATATTAAGCCTCTACATCCTTTAATGACATGCTAAGACCTTAACGACCGATTTCCCTTGACTATCCCTTTAATTGTATTGTATTTGCATTGTATTTTGCCAGAGGTAAAATTAGGTGTAACACAGGTAGTGACACATTTAATTGTAGGAGACATTTAATGTGTGCAAGTATGCTGGCATATTGCTGGAAGGTTCTTAAAATAGCCTCCTCCTGCCCTATTTTGCTTGTTTCCAAGAATAGATAGTATAGCTAATAAAAAAATGGCAATGCAATTCTTTTTAGTTTTTTATCAACACATTTACATTATTACTTTATTAATTTTTTTATGTTATTTTTTAATTTTTAAATTTTTTTTTTTATTCAATGTTTTTCTGTTCTTCTTCATTAGTACCCGCGTGGTCTTCTTAGTCTCCGGAGGCCCAGGGCGCCCTCCTCTGTCTGGCCGGAGCGTTGCAACGGGGCTCCGCAACAAGCTCCGCAAAGAGAAGAATGAGTTCCTCATCTTCAAGGCACGGCGGGTGGATACAGTCAGTGAGTATTGGAAAGAGGAAGTGTGCGAAGAATATCAAGTAAAAGAGGACGTGTGCTATGTGTTTAGCAACATGGACGTCTGCTAATTAGGACTCAATTCATGTGTTTCATAAGGCGATTTGTGAGTTCAATCAGAGTTCTATCTGATTGATCGCTTTCAGAAGCGTCCCAGAAGCATCTTTTGTCAAAAGTAGAACTGCCGCCTGTTTTTTAGCAGAGAGACGGCCCTGGGATGCTTTGGTGGTTCAGTTGCATTGACAAGAGCTCTGTGACGGAGCCACAGCGCAACAGAGACGTGCCCGGTGGAAGTTGGGGGTTAGAGAACCCTTCCAATAAAAATGCAGAGTTTTACGACCAAACTTTCTGTCAGCAGCAGGCAGCTGAACTACTTACCTGGCTGATGCTTTGCAGTTGACTTCTAAGATGTGTACAGCTCAGCAAAATGTAGAGGGCATAGCAGAAATACATAAGTATGTATGGGTTTAGATGCAGTGTGTTTTATTTTTTATGATTCGGTCGCATTTCTTAATACATACAGCCACCATAAACTTATGTTTAAACAAAAAATATCAGTGCATTTTAGAAATTAACTGATTTAAAATGATGCAAATGCTGAAAATGAATCTGGTATGCTTACCATAACCTGTCCTTAACAGTATGCCAGCTAAACTGCTCGAATCACGGAGCCTGTGACTCGTTTACACGACGCTGTGTCTGCCAACCGTTCTGGATGGAGAACTTCATCACAACGCAGCTCTGGGATGCAGAGAGCAACTGTGGTGAGATAATATCTTCGTTTCACCGTTGTCAACGTTGCGTCCATAGATGGCCACGCACATTATTGCTGCAAATGAATCCTCTTAAATCTGAGATGTTTGTGGAATACGTTTGGCGGGGAAGTTGGATCACTCACTCGCAACGTGAATTAATGTCTTTAGCGATTTAAACATTAGTGATTAGTTATTGATGGCTAATCACACAATGTAGATTCACTGAGCTTCTCAGCTCGTAGATGGATGCATCTATGCAGCATGTTATATTTCTAAATATCATATAAATCTAATATTTTGTTTACTTTTGTTTTCAGAGTGGAGCGTCCTCTACGTCACAATAGCGTCCTTCATGATTGTGGTTGCTATAGCGACATTGGTTTGGGGAATGGTGTGCTTCTGCCGTAGGTGTGTGGGGTGTACATGTATATACGTTCATGTTGCAATATGCACTTATTATATATTATGGGATTTACTGCGTGGAATACGAATACACGTCTATGCAGATACGATAACATTACAGCATATCGTGCGTCTTTGTTGCGTTTGCGCTGAGCAGGCGCAAAAGCAGAGTACGCAGGAGCAAAAGTCGCTACAAAATGCTGGAGGCTGATGAGAAGGAGTGGAGTATGGAACTACAGCCATCCAGAACATGTGAGAAAGCACCGCAGAGTACTTTAATAAAACTGCATAGGATACGTTTAGTGGCAATGGGTGCTAATGTCCCACCATGTTTATACTGTTTACCCATTCTTTCACGTCCCAGCGCGAATGAAGGCCTCCCCCGCCCCCTCCTCCTCGGCGCTCATGCACTCAGACTCTGACCTGGAGAGCGAAGACGGCCAGGGCCGGCCCCCGTGGACGGAGCGCGGGCAGCTCCTGAGGCCCCAGAACGGCTCCCTGCGCAACGGCCAGGGCCCACCGCGAAGCAAGACCCAGCGGGAGGAGTTACTATAGCAACTGGAGACACGGCGATGATGTCGGGGCATGCGTGGTATCGCCCCACCTCTTGACTCCCCCCCCCCTCCCCGCACTCTCTCCACAACACTCTTGTTTGTCAACACACAAACCTCACATCATCTGTAAATGATTGTTAGGAGATTGGGGCGGGGTTGACAATATAACATGCTGGGTTCATGTTGAAGCCACTTGAGCAGTGATAAAACACACCAGTGTTTTGCCTGCGCCCACACTGAGCCAACATTGAAGGAAGGGAAAAAAAGACTAACATTTTCAGGGAATACTGTGTAATGGATGTGAAATTAAACTATGAGATGCTTAAAATGTACTAGAACCCCACTCACTGTTGTAAGACATTGCTCAGAAACTGCAGGAGAAACTACTAACCTGTTTTACACACTTTTTTTGGGGGTGCAGTAAAGTGAGATTTATTTTGAATAGATCCTACTTTCCCACTCTTACACTGGATCCTTGAGACATTAGACTCAAACATTTCCAAACGCCTCTGAAACATATTTAGCAAGCACTGCCAAGTAAAAGTTAACTAACTGTGAACTTCGCTGATATGTTTGATTACCGCTGGCAAAGTGATAAAAATAACCAAAACCTGACTAATGAAGTGTGGGGTAAATGTACGGGCATGGTGAGTGACCAAGCATTTTGTGGTTTTGGTATACTTGCATAAGGAAATGTTAGTCTGCGTGTTTGTGATGTGTGTAAGCGAGTGCCTGAAACAGCGTGTTTTCCAGGCCATTGTGCCAAATGGTGGATTTCTATTTTATACACACACACTTACACACTTACACACTTAAGACCTTTATGATACATTTAACGTGTCTGAATTCACCAATATCAGAGGAGTCCCATCATACCAAAACTGCTGTCAGTCATGTTGGACAGTGGATTTTCTTTTTCCATTTGTTACTGAACTGATACACGCTGAAGAGCATGCGACTACTTTTTTGTGACAACTTTTTTTTTTTTTCTTAACAATATTTAGTATATATTGAAGATATTGCACTTTGTTTTCAGGCACCCCTGTGTGACTGACTGGTTAGCCCCAATTAACCCCCATTGTTTTTAAACGCAATGTGTCACATTTCCCTCTTTTCTTTATTCCAAGGGGTGTATGAAGTTGTGTGTGTGTGTGGAGTCTAGAGGAGTCCACTTAACCAAACTAAAATGCAATTATGAATATGTTGTAGATCCAACACTTGTGTAATGCTGGTGTAAGCATTAAATGGTTACTGAAATACCATAGGTTCCATGATGAAAATTATGTCATAAATAAATTGGAGGCTATTTTGTTGGCCTCTAATAACTTTATTATTATTATTATATAATTTAAAAAAGACTTAAATGTGTTGGGGGGTTCCTACTTGTACTTTGAGAAATGCTCCTCCATTCTAATGTTTCATCACTTCTGATAGTGGGGATGGTGGAACTTTTCTCAGACGGATCAAGTCATTGGACTGTGCTAGAGAACATTTTCCCCAATATCCCTCTTTGGGCTCACTACTGAGTTTTTTGTTTCCCCACCCCCCCCCCCCCCGGTCACCTTTTCTTTTGGTTGCTTAATGGGCACGCACACTTGATCTGTTACAAGTTCACTGTGAATTAAGCAATCACATCATGAAGGATCACGGGGCTATTTTGCACTATGTCGTCATCTCATATTGGCCTCTATTGCACTAAATCTGTATGTAATGTACCACGTGCACACGAGGCATAGGTATTGTATGATAACCGTGTCTGCTGAATTTATATTGTGAACTGTGATCTAGTTTTCCTTCTATATGAAGTGTCTTCATCAAATGGCATAATTTTTGAGATACTGTATGTTTGCATGTGCAGGTTTGGGGTTGATTCACTTTTGTTTCTACCATTGAGACTTTTTAAAATATTGTATACAAATGTTTTTCTATCATATTTCAAAATGAACAATTAAACGGTAAACTTGGAATATATTGTTGTTCAACTTGTCAATAGTGGATGGGAGTTTGTTCAATAATGTGTGTAGGCCTATGTTTAAACTGAAGAAGATTCGAAAGTGAATTAACCCCATTACTCCTGGAGTGCAATGTGAAGGTATCGAAGGAGCCCCCCAAAAATTAATGGATTTTCATACTCTATGATATAGTTTATTTAAATATAAAGCTTTTAGTGAAGCATTTATCTGCCTCTTGTGTTCCCAAACCTGATGCAACTGGATAATATGTAAATTAAAGTACATTTGTATTTAATTCCTGTGGTGCGAGTGTGACATTCAACATTCCCTGTCAATTAGTAGGCGACATCATAGTCTTCGTATGTTTTTTGCATGAGGTTGTTTGCAATGGTTTAAACTAATTTATTGATTGCACTTGGGGTGCGTGTGTAAACATGTATTATTCTTTTTTTTGTTTTTTATGCCAAAAAATAATATATATATCCTACAGGCGGTAAGAGTAGTCAGTGTTCATCTGCCTCTACAAACATGTTAATGTATGCAAATATATGTTCCAACTGAATTATTTGCATTATTTGGTTTACAAGACCGTTTTAAACTTGTATAATGTGACTTCTTCCACCACATATCTCAGAAGGTGAATACAAGTTGAAGAGATGTGCACTGCAAAATATAATATAATATTGCTTGACCTGCGTCTGCATGTTAATCTATCTGGCAGTATTTTATCACTACAAAAAGGATGATACGATAGTATTGCTTTTTATTTTGACATTCGAAGGGGAGAGTCTATTAAACAAATTTGCCTAATTGTGTTGCACTTATGTATTAGCCTGCAGAGGCAACCCGCTTAAACGCAGCACAGCGACAACAGATCGACAGGAAGAGAAGTTTGTTCATGTTTTTGTCACTATTTCACACGTTGCACTCTGCCACCTCTCCTTATATGGGAAAGGACTGGGTTGAGCGATCGTACAGGGGCGGAAACGCCGCGCGGTGACAGCTGGGAACTTCACCGAGTCCAGGAAGAAAAGCGACGCCAGCCTGCAGCCTCCTCCTGCCCCGCACAGCTCCGCACGAAACAGCCTCCTCCTGCCCCGCACAGCCCCGCACGAAACACACGGCGATTCAATAACAAATCACTGCTTGGCCAGTTGAGCAGGTAAGCGCGAACCACGTCGTATTCTACGACGTTTACCAGATCTCTCAATGCAACATAGAAGTGGGTAAAGGATTGATCAACCGGGTCGTGTACATAACAATGCCGCTCCCATTGGTACCGTGCTGTACTGAATCGTTCAGAAAAAAAAAACATTCTAATGGGTCTGATGCTAGCCGGGCTAATGCTAGCTGTTGTACGCTGAAAGTCGCACAGGCCCGTTAATAATATCAAGTGTTTTTCGTAAAGAAAACAGAAGGGGACCTGCTGTTTATGGAAGTTAGGTTTTTTTTTGCAGACCCGTGCAACATGTCTATAGGGAGGGGTAGACTACTGTACTCCAAAATACAGGAAATGCCGAAACATACAGCAGAAGTGTAATGGCGAAATATGTTCACGTATAGTCATATTAAAAGCTGAGATAATGTATTGCTAAACGCTTTAAAACGAATTAATATAATATGTATTAGTGTTATCGTGTGTGTTTTATTTGTGTTAAAGTGCCTGTGTACTTGATTTGCCCCTGCTGAATTTAATCTATTAAGAAAGAAGGATCAAAATCGGCGGGGAGTCACTTCTGGGTTACACACCAGGGAAGGACAGACCATTGCAAGATTTTGAATCGTTATTCCGTGTATAATTCACAACTCTTTATACCGGTATAGTAACCAACGTGTCTGCAAACTCTGTTTTCATATGGACGCGTTATCTGTCATGTTACATTTCTCTTGGTATTGTGGGTTCTGCTATCTTTACTACGTTTAAGCCATATAGCCCACTCTGTACCTGTACTTGGCAGACTCCCCAATCGCATTATCCCGAGTGAGATTTGCTGACCGTGACGTGAGGCACACCTTGGAAGTTTCAACAACTCCCGTACTCTTTACTCATTTGGCCTACTTCTCGGCCTGTGTACCGTAGCAGGACTGTCCTCCTTTCTATCTTTTTTTTAAAGAACATTGCTGCAGACTGCGTCTTTCTTGTCGACCCTGCAAAACCTGACAGAGTTTGGTATTTCCAGGCCCTAATGCACTGATGTTGGATACCATCTGGCTGCTGTGTTGTCAACCATTGTTTCTGTTGTGCAACCTACAGCAAATGCATTTATTGATCTCTTTTGTAAGGTAGTTGGTCTTTAAACTGACTTCGGAGAAGATTGATTGTTGCACCTATAGTACAACAAATAGTCTAGTCTAGTGCCATATGCTCCTAGGGAGTGACCCAACCTTTCTCAGTTGCAGATTGACTCATACCTTACCTGTGGCTACAAGGAAGTAGCCATGTTGGACTCTGCAGGCATATGCCTAGACAAACTGTTACAAAAGTAATTGTAAGCAAAGGAGATTATAACACATTGACATAACATTATTTGAGGTAATCAGAAATAATGCAGCTTTTTAATGGATAGTTCTAAATAAGATAGGCTACATATTAGCTATGCTTTGTCCCCCATCCCCAAATACTACTTGTTATTTACCGGGAGTATTCATACTTTAGTAACTTCAGCTCACTCTAGTCTGTTGTCAGTAAGTAACAATTTAGTTTTACTTGCTTTACAGTTTTTCATATCTTGCTTTGTATTGGTACTTTAAGGGTCTCTCTTGTGAAAGGAGGCTTTTGGAGCGTGTGTTTCAACCTGGACTGCTGGTCATTAATGAGTAGATATTTCTGTCTCCAACCTCAAACAGTGGAAAGTATGTAATGCCGGAGGCAGTCTTTCTCACGCAGTTGAATTAAGTGTTGGGTTACAGCTTGCACAATGAAATGTTGGCCCTCTCTTCGTGGTTTGTTTATAATATTGTACTGCAAGATGGATAATATTCACTTAAGTGATCTAATATTGGACCCGTAGATCAATGGATTGTTGTCACAAATATAGGTATGCCTGTTTGCACACGGGTCTTCTACAGACTAGTCAGTTACTCGTGAGTCAGCAGTAGTCATCTGGTTTTCGGTATGTATGGGCTAGTCCAAGGAATGCGGTTCTAGCTTCATTAAGGAGCGTTTGTTCTGCATTCAGATGAGATTGTGAAATGGATGCATTGTCTAAAGGAGATAGAGGAACCCTGCAGTGTCTCTGCATGTCTGCGCTTGCTCCTGTGTTTCTTCTGTTGCCCAACACCCTTTCATTCTGCTCCAGTTGATTTTCTGTGTACAGATTTGTAAACTAAATATCAGTTTGTATTTCATACATTTATATTCTGCATTGACACGTTTTTTTTTAAACATTGTTTTAAATGATTTCCATTTGCTTAGCATTTGCAGAGCCCTTGTGAAATTAAATTATTTTCACAGTGTAAATTGATCATTGTCTAGGCCAGCACACTTTGGTAGAAAAATTTAATCTCAATCAGATTTATCCTGGTTAAATAAAGGTGTAGGTGGTGGGGGTGGGGCTGCTGTCTTGTAGGCCAATTAGCTGGTTGGCATAAATCTGTACTTCGTCTAATCCCAGCGGTCTCTCTTCCTCCTCCAGAGATGGCAGAGTTGGCGAGTCTGGTGCAGCGGCTGGAGATAGCAGTTGGGCGTCTGGAGTCGGTGTCAGGCTCTGGTGGCAGCGCCGGGGGCTCCGCCGGTCAAGGTAAGGGGGGAGGCGTATACCAGTAATGTGTTGATGAGCGCATGTTGTGAGAATCCTTCCTGTCTGGCTTTGCACGGTACCTTCAACAGCGTAGTTGTTTGTATCGGGGTCAGTGGTTCAGCTAGCCTGCTGTGTTCTTTAGAGCAGTGGTCCTCCGACCCTGGTCCTGGAGAGCCACTGCCCTGCATGTTTTAGATGGCTCTCCCTGCTCCAACACACCTGATTCACATGAATGGGTCGTCTCTGCAGACGCTGACCGTTCACTTGAATCAGGTGTGTTGGAAAAGGGATACACCTAAAACATGCAGTGCAGGGGGTTTCCAGAACCACTGAACTTAAGTGTATTGTCATATTGGGGTCTGCAGTTCAGGTAATGAGCTGCACTCTTTAGAACAAGCAGAAACCTGAGCTTAGTGGATAACTCCTATGCCAAAATAGTGATTTATTAATAATAATATTATCATGCTCTACTTCCACCAAAATACAAATCACACGCGACCAAACAGGCAACAATCCTATCACCGGTCTTCTCACGATGGCCGTATATCTCCTTGTTCGAGTTACCAAAACATGACTGGGCACTTACTCATGGGCTGTGTTCTGCTTTTTGCAGCTGTGTCTGCATACGTGGAGGCCTACGACGGCCTGATCTCCGGGCCCGTAGCGGAGTACGTCTCCCTCAGCCAGCAGATCGGCGGAGACGTCCAGAAGCACGTGAGTGAGCTGCAGGACGCCTTTAAGACACAGCGGTGATGCTGTGCTCTGTCCCTGGACCCTTTATATAAATCCCCTCCCCGTGCGTGGTTGATTTATTTCCTCTGCTTGTCCCTCCTATCGCAGGCGGACATGATGAAGCAGGCGTTCTCCGCTCAGAGACAGCTTCTCGTCACGGCCTCCGGCTCCCAGAAGCCTTCTGATGTGAGTGACGGCCTTGTCTCACGGCCACACTATTACTCATAATGGAGACATTTGCCAAAGCAGCAAAAAAAAATTAGTTTGTTTGTTTAACGATAGTTTACTTTAGCTGTCAGGGCAGCAGTGTGATCCACTTGTTGTGTCTGAAACTATTAATGTTTGCTGGTTGAAAATGCAGAAAAATGCATTTTAAAAGTATAAAAAGTGCACATACTTTGGCCCATGGGCCCTTGTTTTAAAGTGACTTAGACGTTCCACCACTAGATGTCACACATGTTAGAAAAGCTCTATAAACGCATAATGTGAGGCAATGGAGGTTTAACTTTTATTTTGTTTCTAACATTTGAATCCACTGTATTTCGTTAACGGGCAGAGGAACCATGTATTTGCACTTTATTTTGATCAAAGGCTTGTAAATAAGTGATTAGTGGCGTCTCTTATGTATTTGTCTTTTTCAAACTGAGCATTTAACCCAGAAACTAAATATTGAGAGGTATAAAATGTAATTCGCCTTTCAGCCCAAAAAGATCTGACATTTGGTCCATACCCATGAGTCCGTTTACCATTATTTCCATTTGTGATTAAGTGAATTGCAAATTGGATCAGATCATCTGACCTCTCCTTGTCTGCAGACATGCCTGACCGGCCTGCTGAAGCCCGTGTCCCAGATCATCCTGCAGGTCCAGACGTTCCGCGAGCAGAACCGCTCCTCCGTCTTCTTCAACCACCTCTCGGCCGTGAGCGAGAGCGTGCCCGCTCTGGGCTGGGTCGCTATGGTGAGGTGGAATCGCAGCATTTGGGATTACTTTTTGTCTGGGTGTTTTTTGTGTTCAGCCTGATTTGTACTTCGATGTCAAATGCGGCTGCGTAGGGCCCGCGGCTCCCGCAAAGAGCTGCACAGGCCCGTGGGGCCAGGCTGCGTATGCCGCGTGCTCCGGCTCTGAAACCAAAAGGCGCTTTTGTAATCTGCAATGATTGGTTGGACGGCGAAAAGGGAGTTTTCCTGCCAGCCGTTGTCTTGCGGATGCAAGCCCGTATGCCAGAATACTTTATCAGCAATCATTATTTTATAACAACATCCTGTAGCCTATGCAGACTATTACCCTTTGACAAGCATGGTATACTTATATTTGCTGGAAATAAATGGTTGTTATATGCACTGAACATTGAACATTAACCGAGACTACACTCAGTAACTCGACTAGGGGACTTCCCTGATGTTCGGAAATAGAAAATGCAAACAGCGGTCATCTGTAAATGGACTATTTGCTATCGGCACAATGTCCTGTGGTCATTGTTGGTGTAACTAAGATTCGCTGTAAATGCATGTTTTTATATGCAATGAACATTTACAGAGACTACGACTTCAGCTCACCCACTCGACTAGGGGACTTCCCTGATGTGGCACTGAAAATGCAAACAGCGGCCTTCTATAAATGGACTGTTATATTGGCAACGTGTCCCATGGTCACTGTTGGTGTAACTAAGAGATTCACTGGGAAGAAGTGTACATACATACGTATGTAAAAAAACAACACAAATTTCCGTATAGTGGGGATGCACAACTATAAATACTGAGCACGTCAGCGCACGTGACATTATAACGCAGACCCGCTGAAGCATAAATCAGGCTTTATGTGCGTGGGTGGCTTACTGAGCACATAGTCCGCCAGAAACAAGCTAGTCTTTCATACAATGTCATCGCTGGTGAGGGAGACAGCCACTTTGCTTGTGTGTTTGAGCCAGCAACAAGGCCCCACTGTTACTGGTTTGATAAGAGAGATGATTGACTGCAAGCTTTTTGTTGGTGGATGTTGTGTTTTCATGAGATGGGACCACTGCAAGAAAGAACCCACGCTTACTAGCTCGCGTCTTAGTCCAGGAACGCCTTCCTGTGTTATCGGTTGTTTTCACAAAGCGTTCTCGTAACTTTATGACGTCAATGTTTTTCCTCCCGTCTGTGGTTCCCAGGCTCCCAAGCCAGGTCCGTTCGTTAAAGAGATGCAGGACGCTGCCACATTCTACACCAACCGGGTTCTCAAGGACTACAAGGAGAAGTATGTACTTTGGATGAAAGGATCTGAAAGACTTGAGTTCAAATGAACAGCTTCTATGCAGGCTGGGATGGAGTTCCTGCCAGTTCAATCAACTGAAATGTTGAATGGAAAATAACTTCTGATAACTACTATTATCATTTGCACTTTAAACTCTTGGTTAGATTCCTGTAGCTATTGGCTCAACACTTTATTGACATTACAGGCTACTTATTAATATAGCTTTGTTATTTTTTTATTTTAAATAAATCTGTTATTATATAATTGTTGTTCTGATTTATTGAAATTGCACCAGTAGAGTCAGTGGCAGTTTTAATCTTGTTTGCAGAGTTTACAATGACAAAAGGCATTATATAGTCTACAGATACTGTCACACAAGGCGTATGGATGCAAATGAGGCATACCCATAGTTTGAATAGTATGTTGTTAAAGACCACATTGCTGTATTATGAATAATTATGTCTTAGTGAAGCAGCTGAGCGCTTTTTTCTTTTTTTTTTTTGGGTGGGTGAAAAATGCAAATGAACAGATTCCACAAGTGTAGTGAAAGAGCTCTTCTCTCCTGCCAGGGACAAGACTCATGTGGACTGGGTGAGGGCGTACCTCACAGTCTGGACGGAGATACAGAACTACATCAAACAGCACCACACCACCGGATTGACCTGGAGCAAGAGTGTAAGCTTTGGCTTGTAGGGTTTTGAATGAGTTCTCTGCGGGAGAATTCTGAAATGCCAAATATGGCAGCTGTGGAGGCACATATCCCGCCCCTTCACCCAAAAGAGCGAATCGCGTGGTTTCACTGACGTAAGGCGAGTGTGGAGCATTCGTGGTAGAAGTGTAACATGTGAAGGGGAAAAACAGCTTTTACATCTTCCCCAAAGGATTTAAGCGTTTACGTTTCTTATCAAATTTGACTCGCGATTGAATACATGCAGTTTTTAATGTGGTGACTATTAATAGAGCAGTTTTGGCTCTCTCCGTAGATCATTTCAATAAGATCTTCCTAATGACGTTTCAAAGGTAGCTGGATTTGCCTATAAGAACTTTAGCATGCGTTTCATACGTGTCCATTTGTCCCATGTCCTGTACTCTTAACAGCCACTGAAGGCATCGACGTGCGTCAAGAGACGCCAGAGTTTTAGAACTAGTTCTCTATAACGGGGAAACGCCCACTGGCAGCGTCTGACGGGTGGTTCTATTTCTTGGGCGTCAAGCCATAAACATGCATTGAATATCTGCATTCCTTGACACACCGCCAAACCTTTAGGGGCTTCTACGCCTCAACTACAGCTGATGAAAATAGAGAAGTCTTTGTTTTTGATGCTGACTATCTTGTGACCTGCTGGGTCAGTTTGCCAACAAAGGCAGCATGTAGTCATGTGATTTTTGTTTCCAACATCAGGGTCCCGTGGCCTCGGCCTCTGCGGCTCCACCCAGTGGCTGTGCCCCACCCCCTCCTCCCCCTGGACCCCCTCCCCCTCCCATGGACTTGGGCAGCTCGTCGGGAGGCTCCGGAGCCTCCGGCGACTCGGATCGCAACGCTCTGTTTGCGTCCCTTAACAAGGGGGCTGACATCACTAAGGGTGCGTGAAGGGCGATGATGTCGTGAAACTGCTGATACGCACACCAGAGCTAAGCTAGCATTTGTGAGCGCTAAGCTAAGTGTGCCCTACCTCGTCCAGGCCTCAAGCACGTGTCTGACAAAGAGAAGACTCACAAGAACCCAAACCTGAGGACCGGCGGGGCTGCCCCGGTGCGCACCGGCCCCAAGCCCTTCGCCTCCTCCCCTGCCTCCTCCCCTCGCCCAGCGGCCTCCCCCGCTCCCGCCCGCACCCAGCCCCCTGTCCTGGAGCTGGATGGGAAGAAGTGGAAAGTGGTATGTTGTGTTACTTTCTGGCTGGACCCTTTTTTTTAGTGGAGGACTCGGCTAGCCTCGTGAGGCCATCCTGATCTTGCGAGCTTCAGTTTCATTTCAGAGGGGCTCAAGTATCAGTCAGGAACCCCTAAATGCAAATGCATTTGTTTAGTTCCAGACAGAAATGCAATTGGAGCTCGCAAGATCTGAATGGTTTCATGAGGATAGGACTCTGCATCAGTTCAGACGGAATCAAAAGATACAAGAGTGATTCACAGGCTGTAATGTTGTGGCTTTTAAACCAAGAATTTATTTGGTACAGTTTAAATGTATTGTATATTCAAACTTTGTAAAGCATTTTTTCAGTGCCCATCTACTCGAACCATCTGTCTGTGTGCTCTGCTGCCACCTGTAGGAGAACCACGAGGGTGCGCAGGGCCTGGTAATCAGCGACACAGAGCTGAAGCAGGTGGTGTACGCCTACAAGTGCAATAACAGCACCCTGCAGGTCAAGGGCAAGATCAACTCCATCACCATGGGTACGAACACACAGGCAAAACAGTTAAACCCATCACTATTTCACCATTTGTAAGACTACACGGGCACAACATATTACCCTGACATACCAGATGGGCTGTTAGACACATTCATTGAAACTGTATAAAAAAGGTCAGGCAAAAAAACTTGGATGAACTTGTGTACCAGCAGTTGTTAAATCAAACTCTTACCGAAGCCAGTCTGAAGAGTAGAAATACATTGAGAAAAGCCTTTTAGTGCTGTTCATTGCTCATCTAATAAATAAAAACTGATCTGCTTGACCCTCTTAAGAACCGCCATTGTTTTCGCGTTGCTTCGCTGTCTGACTGCCTAAAACACACCCGTAGTAGCTTCACACCTAACTTGATTAAATGTTTTTCTGCTCAGACAACTGTAAGAAACTGGGCCTGGTGTTCGATGACGTCGTGGGCATTGTAGAGGTCATAAACTGCAGAGACGTCAAGGTTCAGGTGGGTGGAGTGCAAAAGAAATGGTCTGTTCTTGGTCAAGCAACTGTTCCATTAACCACGAGGCTGAAGGACATGCAGTACAGGTTGTGTCCCATCTATGTTCTTCAAACCACTGGTGTTTTTTATTTAGCAAACCCCTTTTTTTTTTTCTTTTTTTTTTTATCCAAGACGACATGCATTTTAGTATATATGTATGAGAGAGTGCTGCACAGGTCATGCAAACAATATTCTGTTAGAATAATTCCAGTAACACCTTACCAACATACTTCACATCATTGAATCTTCAAAAGACTAAACAAGCATGCTTATTTCTAAGACGCTGCACTTAAAATTTTCCACATCCTTTCAGCTGTAGTTTATACACCCCGATGCGTGATCGTCTTGAGTGTTTCCCTCTCAAATACCTGTCCTATGTGCCTGCTGGGCGCAGGTTTTGGGCAAGGTACCCACCATCTCCATCAATAAGACTGACGGCTGCCATGTGTACCTGAGCAAGGACTCGCTGGCGTGTGAAATTGTCAGCGCCAAGAGCTCCGAGATGAACATCTTGGTACCCAACAAAGACGGAGAATATGTAAGTTGTGGTTTTTAATTTGCGGCATGTTTAGCTCGGTACCTGAACTTGTATGCAGATGAAAGTGATATTGGCCTTGAATAAATCCCTAGACTGTAGAGCTTCTTCAGTTGACTAGTATTGCAGTAAGGAAGCAATTCACTCAAGAGGTTACGGACAAACACAAACTGCAATATTAATATTAATACTTTTTTTATGAATTGCATCAAGGTAGTGAACTCTGTTTTTGCTATTTTCAGACTGAGATTCCTGTTCCAGAGCAGTTCAAGACAGTCTGGGATGGCAGCAAGCTTGTCACCACAGCAACAGAGATAGCTGGATAGAGGAGCACTACATTAAATGTTCCCCCTCTGAACAACACCCCTTTTTATTTTTTTGGGGCACTTTGTTCCTGACCGACAACCCAACCTGCCCTCGAGTAGATTAAAATATGGACCTCCACTCATATTCATTTTACACAAGCCAATGGCAGCTTAAGCTTCCATCAGCCAATGAGGACTGTTTGCTTCATCTTTAGCATTCCTCCAGCCAATTGCAGGGATGAGCTTGCTGTTCAAACGGGTGTTCCCGATGGCCTGTGAGCACATGCGTCTTTTCAGCCTTGCCAAAAATAATAAGCATGGGTTTTCTCCCTTACAGAGAAATGCTGTACTATAAGGGAAGGTAGGTATCGTGCATTACGCCATTATTTACTCCTCCAATGTAAGCCCTTGATGGCAAATTGTGCTGAACCACATTTCCGCAAATCCATTCCTAGTCAGAAGGGACTTTTTTTTTTTTTTTTTTAATATATACAGGGGTATCATTTTTTCCATTATGCAGTTCAGCTGAAAACCACATCTCCAAACCCCTTTTACATTCAGTGCTGTCATATCACTTAATGTGATTACTAAAAACAATGATTACTAGAAACGATTAATGTAGAGTCTATAGCATGACTTTCTGATTCCCGCTGCACAAATAATGAACAAAATGATTTCAAGCGCTTGTAGTTAAGGCCACACATGGGACATTCTGTGGAGTATTTAAAATGTACATTCCATGGAGACAAAGGAAAATCTGTGTAAGTGTATTTGCTTGTGATTTAGAATAACCCCCGTCATTGACATACACTGGAAGTCAGTCAGGTGGAGATCTGGAGGCTTTATTTGTTTTAAATGTTAAGTTCTCACTGTAATCTGTACAGATTTAAGTTACTACTCAATAGTGTTAAATATCCACATGCCATCTTCTTTCCACTCCAGACATACTTTCACTGGTTCTTATTTTAGGTATCTGCTCTCGTAGCAATCAAGCGCTTAGCTGGATTTTTCTTTTCAATTGTCTCCTTATTGTTCTCTTGCCCCGCTATTTGGGTAAATAATCAAACTTCCTTACTCATTAGTATTTGATACATCATTAAAATGTTGCAATAATATACATGCATTTGTATTGTTTTTTTTCATGAGTGAAGGGTGTGCAACTGGGGCATACACTGCTCAGACTAAGACTTCTTCAGTTTGAGGCTGGACATCAGGCCTGCTAGGGAGGTCCAGGGCCCTGAATACAATTAAAGATTTTAAAGTCAAGTGCACTATTGTACCTTTTTGTATTGAGGTTTTTCACGAGTGAGTGAATGGTGTGAGCTGTAGGAAATGGTTGCACCTGCCAGTTAGTTGCAACTGAGGCATACACTATTGAGACTATTATTTTTTTTCCCCAGAGGATTTTGTGAAACTACAGGGTGGGGGCTGGACCTCGGGCCTTCTATGTAAGTCCAGGCAGGACCATTCTCCCCCTGAATAAAACTGAAGATTAAACTGAAATGCACATTTGTAATACTGGTTTCAGCCACAAGGGTTATTCTTTAAAATAAAGACATTGCCATTAAGTAAAAGTTGATCAAAGTAACATTTATAAAGAAAGTCCAGTTAACTTTCCAAAGCAACTTCAGAGTACAAATATGCACATGAATATTTCTTGTATCAGTAATCAAGACTCAAATATACAGCATCATTACAGGTTAGGATCAGTGCAATAAAAGTAATTTTGTGCATAGCGGTCCGGAAATTGGAAGGTATGGCACAACAGTACAAGATGAAAGAAATCAACTAAAACCTAGTTTAATTTTATTATTAAACTTAGATGTCACTCAAAACTGCTATAGGTAGGATTTGAGCTTTTCAATGAGAGCTAGCCTAACAATTTTTTGGAAAATCGACACCCTTGAAGCCACCCCTGCCATCTGAAACCCATCGGTGCTGTTGACGGACCTGTTTTTGTCGTGCACGTGCATTCATGTGACATGCAAGTAAAGGTAGATTCACAAGACTAATGAGGTAAGAAGCCCATTGTTCAGAATTATGAGGCGTGTCTATCACCCAGAGAACATTCTCTGTCAAAGCACTACACCCAGTAATAGCTGATGGCATTTCTAAGAGATTACACTAAATTAATATCTCTCAAATCCTACCTACAGCACATTTTGACGTCTCTTTTTTTTATAATTTTTTTTAGCTAGCGAATGTAAGGCAAAAGTTTAGCATCAAACCATTCCTTGGAGAACTGCAAGTGGTCCCCCTCACTGGCCAAGAAAACCAGTTTTCCAGCCTTATCCATGGCTGCCAGCCCCAGGCGATCCTGTATTAAGACACATTGCGGGCAGCACTGGTTATATTTACATTAATATTGTTATATTTAAACACGTATATTAAGTAATGATCAAACACACTCCTTTAAAAATATGCTAGAGTGCTAATAATTGTATCAATGTTGCACCTAACATTTTAGTATTGAAACTCGATATTTACCTCCTTGTACAGAAGGCTCTGCTGGAGAGTTTCAGTCTCTTGAGCCTGGCCTGTTTTCAGAAAGCCAAACCACTAGAAGAAGCAGCAAGAGTTGTTTTTATTTACATTACAATGACATTGAACTTTACTGTATCGCTTCCCTCATCGCAATCCATATGTAAAGTGGTTCTATATGACTTTAACACGAGAACCTCTCAGCTCAGACCAGAACGAATGCTTTGTGGGTCACACACACACACAGGTACTAACATGGACGCACTGCCAGCCCGACTATGAGAAAAAGAACAGAAGATTGCAACACACATACACGTGTGATGTAATTCGCTCCACAGGATGCAATTACTCCACTACTGTACTGTATATCTTTACACAGAAAGTAATTTTTTTTTTTTGCTATATAAATGTCATCGTCAATGGGTGAATGTGAGGCTACTGTAAAAGCTCTGAGTGAACGGAAGTTTGGAAAAGCTCTATATTAATGCAGTCCATTTACCATTTAAAATATTGCATATAATACAGTTAATTCATATTTTTTACATTTTCATTTTATACAATAATCAGATATTAGCATTGACTTTCAACAATAAAATAGCATAATAAAAGCATCTAACTGTTGTGGAGGGTATTTTAGATGTGTGCATCTTGGACAGTACCTCAGAGACAACTGGGTCCACAACAGAGTCCTGTAGAAACTTGACCATAACAAACTTGTCCAGCAACTGGAGGTTCTTCTTATATGTCTCGTTCACAACCTGCAAAGTGAAAATATGGAATTAAACTGATGAAAGAAGATGAAACATTAATCTTCCAGTGGCTGGTTAAACTATAAAAAAAAAAAAGTTAACTCTTTTTTGATAAACCTTAAGCTCCATAGCCTCATACTGACCCTCTCTTGGTTGATGTCAGCCAAGAAAAGACTGTACTTCTTGTACAGGTCGTCGTTGAGCGGGTCATGCCAGTACTGTGCCTGTACCAGGCTGAAAACCACAAGCCACGGTCCAGTCAATGCAATGAGGGATAATGATCTTGACTCTTATCCTGACACCACATCACACTGCAACTAAGTATTATCATGCGCAAATTAAACTTTACTAAATATTCATGTATTTACTAGGTTTACCAACTTAGTATCATCTAGCTATTATGTTGTGACTGCAAAATCACTGGTTATATTATATCACTTATTATAGCAACCTCTATTATAAATTACTACAAATTACTCTATGAAATAACCACAATATCAAGTCCATCGTTATTCACACTGACATGGATGTAGTTGTGAATAATTAATTTCTACTACGACAGGAAATACAGAAGTTAGCAAGACAAGAGATATTAGCTAGAATGGCCACTTACTGTTTCTGTACCATATCAGTATAAGCACCATTGTTCAAAGCCTTACGAATCCAGTCACAGATATGGGAGCTCTCCCCTGGGCATTTAGGAAGCCCGTACACACCTGTGAACAAATGACAGTTAATAATTACACTATTGTCTTAAATAGATCAACTTTAACTCATTGCAATTCAAATTGGAGCTACATACAATAAGAGAGTGAGAGTGATGATTTATTATAAGCAAACCATGAATTAGGGCCTACACATACAGTAAGCACTCCCAAAACATACAGTATGCATGCAAATGTTTCTCTGTACCTTGGTGCTGGCCGCCTACAGAGATCAGTGTTTTCATTGGTGGAGAAGCACATCGCTGGGCAACCGCCCTCCTACAGAAAGAAGAACAGAAGAACAGTGTCTTGGTTTGATATGTTTACTGGTTATGAGTAGAAAACTTCCCTTTTCCATAACTAACACACAACAACAAAAACAAAACACACACACACAACTAAATTAGGAAGCAGACCTGATTTAACCAATCAATTTTGGTTTTTATATTAATCCTTTTTGTTTATTAATTATAAATTAACGTGTCATACAAAATTTGTCCAGAATATTACCTAGAATATATATAGATACTTTTATACATACAGGAACTGGCCTCCCTGCGAGAATCCCATGGCATTGTAGCCCCCCTGCAGTTTGGGGTCCTGTTTGAGCTGCGTGCAGACGTCAGTCACCTGCTTATTCACGTCCATAAAGAACCCGTTCTCTGTGTCCTGTAGGGGGCAGGAGGGAGGGTGTGAAAAGCAGCCTTCACATTTACCAGCTTGTTCACTAGCATCACAGTTGAAGAGCAGCCATGATGTCATACTTAAGTGGCACAGAGCCCCGCATCATTTCCCAATCTCATTTAGGAGAATCGCGTCAAGTAATGTGTATTATTTACAAGAAGCGAACTGTGAAATCCATTCCCACATTTTTCATGCCCTTTTTTGATTAACATTGATGTAATCTCTTAACATAGATGTGTTCAATAGTTCTATTTAGTCATAATTAAGTAAATATATAGTGCTGGGCACACTGAAACTTCAAAAGCTAAGTGGTAAAATTACTTAATTACATTTTGGCTTCGTTAAGGTTCAAAAATATGATCTTATTACCTGAACGACATTGCTGCCAATCATCAGTGAAAGCACATATATCCCAGGAACCTCCTCCTCGACCATCTTCTTAATTGCCCCCATGCTGAGGGGGTTGCAGCAGTTGTCACCTGACAAGAACACACATTGCATTTTGTTTTATAGCATATACCTGATCATTGCTTTGTCTTGGCAACAACATGGTCCACATTCGCACTGTTTCTTTGCATTTAGTAAAGACGTGTTTTTCACGCACATGACCAAATCACATAAAACAGTGCTGGCCACTGATTCAATGTGCCACAGTAGCAACATCTCTACAGGTTTGCTTGAGTAAACCAACTTGTCGTCACACCGTTAACACTGTCATATCATATCACCCACCCAACTAGAATATGATCTTAATTATTTAAAGACAAGTCGCAATTCAACACAGGGGGGGCTGCTTAGAGCTGTCTTTTGATGGAGCAGCAGAATTACTTACCCATTCCGTGCCAGATCACCAGTGGCATGGTACCATTGGATTTGGAGACTGGGCCTCCAGCAACAAGCATCATAAACAGACTGGCACACAGCAGAGAATGCAGGAGCATTGTTGTCATCTTCATCTGCATCTTCATCCCTAAAACATATGCGGTATGTCAACGGGTTTGACTGACTTTGACTGTAAGGCCAATTAAATGTAATGTTAATAAATATTAAATTAACATATCTTTGCGCATAATTCTAAACGATTTTTTTATTACAATTTTACTCTGCATGTTTTTATTACAATCGTAAACGAAACATTGAATAATATATGCTTTTTTAATTTCGCACATCGATCAAAGTGCTTATGGGGTGGGGGTTATAGTATCTGCGGCTCTTATGACTACCGTACCGTATACATTACCGCCTGCTCTTCCAACTGATCTAAAACATATTCTCACGCAAACACAACCGCAACCTCGACTAATGAAATGGAAAACACATAGCCACGATTTACATAGTGTACTAATGTCTTATACAAGAAGATATCATCCAACTCACCTTCCAGTTGAGTATTTTTAGTCAGTTTCAGTTCCTGCTGACTGCCTGATCACGTGATAACGTTGTTTACGGGTCCGTCACGAGTGCGGAAGTGTGTAACTTGTGACTTGTTAGCTTCGCAGCTTTAGTGCTCTTTAGCAAAGACATTTCGTATTAGGGTGTATTGAGATATCCGTTTGGTCCTTATGGGTATGTAGTCGTACCGTTTATTAGATTAAGTGAATCATTTAATGTCTCGATTTCATCTGTGACAGCTGGTGTCTCCCATGCAGCGTAGAACAGCTACGGTAACAGCTGATATTGATAGTACGTTTGTGAGATCAGCTGATAGATCGCACTTATTCGTACATGTTAGTTATGAAACTAAATAACAGAAACAAAATAAATCTTAATACGATTTTGTCAGGTTAAACTTCACGGTGGTGGAATAGGGGTGTGTTATTTAAAAACCGGGCTTAATAATAACAAGCAACAGCATGTCGATACAATACGTGGAGCCTACACTGACAGGGAGTTATGGTGTTGTGGACCCATTTTCCAAAGATTTTGGCTATGGGGTCGACGAGGATCAAGAAGTTGAAGACAGTTCTGCATCAGCCGAGAACAAACCACGGATACTTTTAATGGGACTTCGAAGGAGTGGTAAATCGTCTATTCAGAAGGTAACGTACTGAAATTCAGTTGTCGGCCTTTGGAGATAATACGAATTACTGTCATAAGATTGAGGTCAAGTCTAGGGACCAGCCTAACTTGAAGCAGTGACATTTCAGTTTAAGGTATCGAACATGTTGGCTGGCTACCGGTTAGATAGGCAACCTGTGCGTGTGTGTGTGTACTTCTCCCTCCACCCTGCCCCCAAACAACCAACTTTGTAAGGCTACATTTGCATCTCCTTCAGGTTGTGTTCCACAAGATGTCCCCCAACGAGACACTTTTCTTGGAAAGTACCAACAAAATCTTTAAGGATGACATCTCCGGCACCTCTTTTGTCAACTTCCAAATCTGGGACTTTCCTGGACAGGTGGACTTCTTTGATCCTGCCTTTGACGACGAAATGATCTTCAGGGGAGCTGGCGCGTTAATCTTTGTCATTGACGCACAGGTACGTTTGCCATCGCTTTGAACTGAATGATCATCTGTGAAATGTATTGGTTGATGAGTTCTTGATGTTGTTTTCTGTTTTTCTGGTATCTAGGATGATTACGTAGAGGCTCTCGGGAGGTTACACCTCACTGTCTCCAGGGCCTTCAGAGTAAACCCTGGGATCAATTTTGAGGTTTTCATCCATAAGGTAGATGGCCTGTCAGATGATCATAAGATAGAGACCCAGAGAGATATCCACCAGAGGGCAAATGATGACCTGGTAGATGCCAGCCTTGACAAACTTCACCTGAGGTTAGTCAATTGGCTTGCCATGCCAATGCAACATTGGAGTGAAATTGTTTTACTTTGGTGGGTCTAACTGATTCTGTGTGTGGTTCCATGCAAACCAATGTGACAACATCTCCACACCTCAACACTGTAGGTCAACAATAGTTTATTCCACACTTGTAATGAGACTCTTGGTTTTAAAGCAGTATTGTATGCGTTCTGCACTTGAGGCAGCTAAATCAGTGTGGCTGGCTAAATGGTCAGTTTTTAACATTTGCACGATTGTAACGGACACAAGGTGGCTCTCTTGCTTTTGTTTATATACTTTCATCTGAGAGAAGACAATATGTAATTCAGCTGTAGCATAATCAAACTACCGGCAAAAGAGTGGTTTTTGTTTTTGACAAATGTGATGTGCTCGTTCTTCATAACAAAGTCATAACCAACATGTTTAGACATTTTTCATTCTGCCATAGCTTTAAGTTTAAACCTTAAAGTAGTTTTTTGTTAAATTGTAACACTTCTTGCTCCTTTCCCCTTTAGCTTCTACTTGACAAGTATCTACGATCACTCCATATTTGAGGCCTTCAGTAAAGTTGTCCAGAAGCTCATTCCACAATTGCCAACTTTGGAGAACCTTTTAAACATTTTCATCTCCGTAGGTGCCATTTTGTCATGCAGTACTTACACGAATCAGTTCTTAAATATAATATGGATATTGTCTTCTCAAACTTTAATTAAGAAAAAATGTGTTTTGTTTCTGAAGCATTCTGGGATTGAAAAGGCCTTCCTGTTTGATGTTGTCAGCAAGATTTACATCGCCACTGACAGTTCGCCGGTGGACATGCAATCTTACGAGCTTTGCTGTGACATGATCGATGTTGTCATTGATGTCTCCTGTATTTATGGGTGAGAGGAAATGCAGCAGTTTCTGTCAAATGTTTCTGGAGATGGTTGAACTAAATCTCACAGTCTGTCAGAAACCTAGGACTCCTAATGCTGAAAATGTAATTGTTCTTAATTGGGGGGTTTAGTGCAGCTATTTCAGCCAGGTCTCTATATGGGGAAAAACTTTTTAATCTCAATTATCTGGTCAAATAACAATCCAGTTTTTTCAGTCCTGATACAGATACCGCCACTTTGGGTATCGGCCGATACTGAGTACTTTGCCGAGTCTGGTGTTAAATTAAGTTTTAAGTTAAGTTGCAAAGTAAATGACAGCCCATCTCTATTTTAGGACTTGGATGCATTTTATAAACCTGCTGCTGATAGTGTGGCCTGGGTAGGTTAGACATGGCTGGTGCTTGACAGTAGACCTACGCATGTAAATTAATTTAATCGGATCAGCCCCATGAATCGGTTACAACTGTCCAATTGTCACAGATACCAATCCAGCTATTTATGTCAGTATCGGACCGATCTCAGAATCGTATCGGTGCCATCCCTATAAAATACATTGTGAAAAGCTTTATATTTTTGTTTGTTTGTTTGTTTCACTTAAAATGATTGACCTTTAACTTTGTTGCAGGCTAGTGGAAGATGGAAGTGGCAGTGCCTACGACAATGAGTCTCTGGCTATCATAAAGCTTAACAACACCACGGTCCTCTACCTAAAGGAGGTCACTAAGTTCCTAGCTGCTGTCTGTATCCTAAGGGAGGAGAGTTTTGAACGAAAGGGTATGTTAATATTTTCTAAATATTAGGATTTAATTTAATTTTGTTGGGGTTATATTTGAAATGGCTCTTTCCCTCTGCCCTATGAAGTGCCCTGCTTCATTCCATTTATGTATTACTTCTTTATTTTCACAGGTTTAATAGATTACAATTTCCATTGTTTCCGGAAGGCTATCAACGAAGTGTTTGAAGTTGGCTCCTCAGCACAGAGAATAGGTACAAACCTGTCTGGCTCGCCCAGCAGAAGCCTCACTAACCTGAAATATGCCACATTGAATGGAAGCACCATTTAGTAATTGATTTAAACGGAGAGATGTGAGTGTATATAAAATTACCATAAAGGTCACACATGATGATATGAATTCTAAAGAAAATCTCTCATGCATCTCTCATGTGCAGCAGATGTGGTTTTGCTATACGACGACAAGTGAAACTTCAATTGATATTGCTATAAAAATGTTTTTAATGTAACACAAAAACATACAAAACTATAAACTAAATTTGTATTTATTCTCTCCTGAGGGTGAAAGAACTACATTCAGCAAAAAATGCATAAATGCAAAATCTTTAGAATGTACAGTGGAATTACAAATATTACCTCTACATACATACATAATTTTTTTTAGCCTAATATATCTGGACCCAGAAAAGTTTTGACTTTTTTCTATTTTATTTTCTCTGTAAAGGTAAATGCAGGATGTTCAGTTATTGGAACAAACCAATGTCACTTAGTTAACCCTCTTGGCAAATCAATGTTTTGTATATTCTCATATAACCGAGCATATAGTGAAAATGTGCATGTTTACAGGAGACTGTGGTCCAAGTATTTTGCGACAAAGTACCTATAGTTCTATCTTTCCTAATTTTAGTATGAAATATTGAGTGCTGCAGGACGATTTAAGCCTCATATGGGAAACCCCTATCAAATACAATGTATCGGAGTATAAACCAGCTGGCCTTAATACTGTATATTTTATGTTGATAATTCCTCATGCCACTTGTGTGTGTCCAGTGTTCTGCTCAGGATCGACAAAGACCTTAACTGTGCCAGGTAGACCATTTAAGTGCTGGTTGATTTACAGTGTTTTGACTTGGGAGGATAGCATGTGGGTCCAAATGGAGTCTGGGAATACTGATTATGCCTTTGAATGTGGCTAATCACATACGACTGGACATTCGATTTTGATACCATAATGAACATTTGACCAAATAGACTGTAATAAGATTAAGATAGTAGCAATTGATAATATGCTTTTTGAGTGCAAGTTGAATGTGACCTGGGGCATGATCTTATTATATTATTTCTTATTTTTTTGTACATAAATCTTTAATAATGTAATATATTTTGTATTGAATTATGTAAAGGCTAATCCTGCAGAAGTTTGGATAAACAAGGGAAATGTATGTGCTCTCATTATGACTGAAATTGAAAACAATAAAGGTATTTTTTCATCTGTATTCTATTCAATTGTATTCTAATTACAGGCCACTGGGATTTGAAGGAAAAGTTGTTAAGTCTAGTCGACGGTAGATGGCAGCGTCTCCAATGTAACCTATGTAACATGGTTGGGGGTAGGTTACTTTTTAAATACAATCCGTTAGAGTTACAAGTTACCTGACTATAATTATAATCACTAACGTCATTTTTGGAGTAACGGATAAATTTCGATTACTTCACTCCTAAACAATGTTCTTTGAAATGCCATCCAAAGCAATTTACTGCATTGGTGGTGTCAAATCTATCTATTTTTTTTTAGTTTGTTGCTCTGGATCAGATTAAAGTTAATTTCAATGATTGATTGACGTTAATGAAAGTTTAATAAGAGAACAGCCGATTGTTTTATGCATTTTTCTTCTTCTGCAAACCTTTTTACATGTAAAATTCGTCCCAGAAGTAATCATCTAATAAAATAAAATAAATAACCTGTAATCCGATTACACTATTTTATTTGGTAATTGTAATGGATTACAGTTACTGTGTTTTTTGTAATCAGTTACTTCCCAACCCTGCTATTTTGGCATTTGCTAACACACCTTCTAGCACAGCCAATTGTGTCGCTATTCAAATACATGTATTTCTGTTCTCTGTATGCTTTATGGCCTGCTACGGCTGTCCTTAAACGAGTTCAAATATGTTATAGGCTACACACAAAACAAAGCGTATTATGCGCTCTTCAACCTGATGTGCTCTTCATTCTGACAATCTTAATGGGCAGTGGCAGCTAAGAGGCCACAAGTTTATCCTTTAATCATCCCCAGCCCTCCAGCGCTTATGACTGTGGAAAATGAAGGTCATCAAGAGAGAAAATGATATCTTGCTCTTCACGATTTCTTTTTAGGACCCAGCAGTTGGACCACAGAACGTTTTATTCAGTAGAGTGACCTTGTGAGGACCACAAGACAATGGGTGTGGAAGGCATGGGCTTCATCTCATTACTGACGAATTGAAAGATTTGATGCCATGAGATGAATGAAAATCTAGGCCTACGTGCACTGTAGGCTACATTTAGGGTATTTAATAATCACGTTCGGGTTAAAAGGTTAACAAGAATGTAGGCTGCTTCTGAAATAATTCCCAGTTTGAGTCAACGTGAGATGTTGGTGTGGTTTCACAAACGGGGCGGGGCTTAATGAGTTACACACTAAAGGCAGATGCAATACCAAACTCGTCATATTTCAGTTGCTGAACTTCCACAGGATTTATCTCCGATTTACAACAGGACACGCTGTCAAGCTTCCCGGCTTCAGGGGTGAATATTTAACAAATAACCTTTAAGTTTGCACGGGTAATAAGTGGCTAGACTAATGTATAGATCGTTTATTTAAATTGTGTTAAGTGGAATGTGTCTACTCCAGAATGTAGCATACTGTATGACAATTCGCATCTTCTCATTGATAATTGCTCGCTTGCTATACACACATCTCCTGTCACTGTTGCGCAGTGGAAGGTAGTTACAGGTTATTTAACCATTTACTTCCCACCGACTACAGGTAATCTTTTTCCGAAGCTGTTATAACTGCATGTCTTTGTTGTATCCTACCATCCTAGGATATAGCCTATCAATAGGATACAGTAAAGATTGTGTGTGTGTGTGTGTGTGCACATGCCCCACCTGGGACCACTCGGAGGCCTCCCACACAGT
>JAODUH010016239.1:0-17517 GCA_027564835.1 Typhlichthys subterraneus | reverse complement strand
TTTTCTAAATGTCTCAAACGTTTCCAAGACAAGCTGGAAATTTGCAGGGCAACACATAGACAAACACAGCGTTATGGAGCTTCTTCTGGGCGACAGCGATGTTCCGAGGCTGACCTCTGGTCGGAGATGCAAACTACAGTACATCCACTTCCCTTCTCCATCTGCTTCCAGACGCTCCCTCTTTTACTTTACTTGTACTTACTGAACTCTGTTTTAGTCGCTCTTCATATGGTTTGGATTTAGACCTCCAGAATGGCTGGGTGGTTGCCATGACGCTCGCCTCTCAGGGATGGGGTGCGAGTGGGGTTAGATGGACGTCTTGAAGACCTCCTCATCCTCTTGGTCTCCTGGGGGGAGGACGGGGGACAGTTAGGAAACCCCATGGAAGACTTCACTTTCACAGTGTGTACATCTGTACAAGAACACACAAGATGTGTGTGCGTGCGCGTGTGTGTGTGTGTGTGTTTGGGTTTCAACGTCAACGTGTGTTAAATAATATATTATAATAATCAACTATTTGCGTGTGAGTGTGTAAATACTGAAATGTATCTGTACATGTACATTATCTGGTTTTGTGTTATAAAAGTACTATTTGTGTGTGTGTGTCTGTGTGTGTGCGTGTCTGTGCGTGTGTGTGTCTGTGTGTGTGTCTGTGTGTGTGCGTGTGTCTGTGTGTGTCTGTGTGTGTGTGTGTGTCTGCGTGTGTGTGTCTGCGTGCGTGTGTCTGTGTGTGTGCGTGTGTCTGTGTGTGTGTCTGTGTGTGTGTGTCTGTGTGCGTGCTTGTCTGTGTGTGTGTGTCTGTGTGCGTGTGCGTGTGGTGAAGTCAAAAAAGTCCAAATAAGATGTATTATCCCACTTAGGAAGTCTTTGTTGAGCCAGGTTTGAAATGCATCCTTCATCAATATAAAACATGGAACCTTAGATACCATTTGACCCCAAAGGTGAACTCTGTCATGCAGGCATCTCCTCCCACGCCTTGCACTCCTCACTCCCTCCCTCAGCTGTGCCCCTCCCACAAAGACTGTAGCATGACAACAAAGATGGAGCATTGCAATGCGTTTCAATGGAAGAAAAAAATTGCGTGTCACCAGCAACATTTTGCTGGGGAGGCTGACGTAGGCTAACCTGACACACCAGATGTCTGTTGTCTGTTAAGACACGTCCATTTGGGGAGCCGTCACTGTTTCAGGAGGGCAGGCACTTTCAAAACAATGCCTTGCATGCGATTGGACGAACCTGCAAACCAGCAGTCTGTTGTTATCCACCCTTGCAGTAGTGAAGTCGGGAGAAGAGAGAAAAACCTTTACTTCTAATACATTTGAATAAAGCGATGCTATATTGTATAATCTGTCGGTGTTTTTGACTAGTTATCAACAAGTTAGTTTCAAGTCGCCTACGTCACACCCAAACCACAACAGTAACTAACAGTACGAGGCTTGTTGTCCACTACTGTATGGTTTACCGGCCTGAAGAAACGATTTCCACGCTCTCCAGACAGATTCTTGAGGCAAAGTCAAACTGAAGCTCCTGAGATCAGGAAAGTCTCGCGAGGCTATGTAGGCAGTGCCCAGACAGCTAAATCTACCATGCATAGCCTGAAACAAAGTCAATTTACCTCACAACAGTTTGCTGCAGAAATGCAGCTGTGGCCTCAGATTGATCATAGCTTTGATACTAACTCTTGTCTCTGCTATTAATGCTGTAGCTATCATATCTACAACACAAACAAAATGCATGGTTTAGTCTCAAACACGTGGAGTGAAATGTTACAATTTACCCCATCGTCCAGGTTAATTGTAACGTACTCTTGTATTACTTGTAACATACTGTAAAAAAAACATACTTCCTCACGTGCAAAAATAACTAAATTAGGTATGTGCAGAGTGAATCAGGTGATTCGTAACATGTTTCTGATTGGAGAAATTGGTGTTACAACTGACCCATGTTACAGCTATCCACGGTCTTCCCTACTCAAAATACCATTAGAGATAAATAATGTGAAATATTGGTGAAATCTGTGTTCCTCCCCATTGACTTGCATGGAACGCTGGGTCGTACTGGACAGCATTAAGGATGAAAAGTTCCGCGTCACCTTTATTTAAATGATATTATCTCTGCCCCCCTTTAGCCACTGAAAACTGTTGTGTTTCAAACATAAACAGCACCTTGTTTGTTTGAAACACAACTGTATGAATGTTATGTTGAGGGGGGCGCTCTAAGGTAAAGTAAGGAATTACATCCATAATGAATTTTAACTTTGCTTTCAGTAACTACCACTAGGCCGGCGGTCGTTTTGGGCTAATTTAGATGTCTATCATCCTCTGAGACAATGTGTTTACTCTGGAATGTACGTAGATTATTTTAATATTCCCTCCATCACTCCTGGGAGCTCAACAACATAATCAACACCGGAAAATGATTAGTTTTGCCACACTGCTCCCTTGCCCCTATCTGGTGTCCATCTATAAATTAACATCTATTACAGAACTCATGGGTTATGGCATTAATAAAACCACACAAACCATAATGTGTTTAATTGTTATGTTGGTAAAACAAAACAAAACAATGTGTGTTTCAGAAGAAATTATCAAAAAGTGCGTAAACCACACTTCCAGTGCCGACAAACATTTCCCTCCAAAACAGTATCACTCAAAGTTTCCACACCTTCAACAAACTCTCCTCAACCCTCCATCCCCCGCATCTCATTGTTCAGGCGGACTCTTCCCAGCATCACGGGAGACCAAACCGACGGCAAAATCAAAACAACATGAAAATTTAAACCGCAAACACGAAATCTCCTCCACGCTTCGGGTAGACTGGAGACTGAAATGCCTGCTGGGATTTCCTCTATTAAAATAGTGAGTGCTGTGTGATCGTCAAGGGGCGGGTCATCGTCCGGGGGTGAAACACACTGTTTATTCCAGCTTCAAACCATCTTGCTCCGCAGCAAAGAGCTGTTAAGCTGGGGACTGAGGTAAATATGATGTTTGACCCACAGACACCTCAGCTATGGGATTATTGATTGCTGGTCAATACAGCCTGTAGCTGTTTACATTTACCAGTTCATCCTAAAATGATGCACTGAAGTTGAGAGAATTTGATGACTACTTTTAGCTGACATTAAATCAAACCTGATGATTAAATATGAGGAATTTTGAGCTCTGTAAAACCACAATGTTAACAGTTTATAGGCCATTATTTATGAGTGCTGAAAAATAGACATTTATCTTTCCAATGACATTATTTATTTTTCCAATATGCAATTCTGCAATAAGGTGTAACTGAACATATTGTGGGAAACCCACAGCATATAGACATAGATAAGGACTGAGAGATGCAGATATATTTCAGTAGATGACGGTTAACATCAAGTTATATGAATATTGTAACCATCTGAACGAGACGTACAAATAACTAATAACTGCTACTGGAACAAACATGTGGCACTTCCTCCACTGATTCAGTGTCTAGTAATTATACATGAACTGTGCAAATCTACAAGGAACAACCTTCAGTATATCTGCTGGAAATGGGTGGAATCTAACAATATCAATAGAGCTATCAATACAGTTAAAAGGACCGTTTTGATTGTGATATGAACATTTCAGTACTGATCTGAAAGTTTCCAAATAGATTTTTCGGTTTTGGGAGCTGCTGAATTCACTAAATACCCACAACCTCTCTCCTATATAGTTGTATCATGTCACGAAGGACTTTTCATCACCTTGTAATTCTGCTACCATTCAAACCAAGTGTCACTCATTTATTAGGTTTCAGAACCAAGCAATGTGTCAGACATTCAGCTGAGAAATAAGGATGCTTAAAATGCAACTTGAGCTTCACTCGGAACCAACCAGAACCATACTGTTCCTGCATCTTCGCCAAAGCGTGGCTCATCTCAAATCAACAGGATAGGCTCAGTAATTCAAAACTGAAATTGGTACTGTAGCACTTTGTATTGCTGACAGCTTTAGTTTTCAAACCCTATCAGTCTGAAGTTGTCTTATTGGGTTATAATGTATAATATCATATAATTTATCGTATTATTCTGATACTATTTAAATCATGAAAAACTATTACAAATGTTCTCTTGAAACTAGCAGGATTACACACTCCTGTTCAGGTTTACAGTGCAGCAACATAACAGGAAGTAGCAATCTTTGTGCGTTGTCTTCATTTAAAAAAGACACAATGAAGACGTGGATTCGAAGGCTTAAATACTTTTCCACTGAACCGCAGTATAGACTCTGCATTTTAAGATCTTAATAAAATACTAATGCTATCGATAAGGTTGTGCAATGCACCATTATAAGTGATGGGAGCAATTTTAATAAGGTCTGGGCTGAAATAAGTGAAGCAATACTTTAAGCGCCTGCTCAGGTTCTCTATTTGCATACAGCTCCCTCTCTCTCTCCCTGGCCTCAGTGTTCTTCTATATTTCAGACGATGTGACGGGGATCTAGGGCTAATTACCTCTGAACAATCCCAGCGGCGACCTGACCTGCGCTTGTAGGAAGGCTACATTTCCATGTAGCTTCTCATATGCAAATGAAAGCTGGCCCTGGTGCTCATGCTCGCGATCACGCTTTTCTCTGCCTCTCTCTTGTGCTCACTCGCTCCCTCTCTTTATCAAAAAATGATGACCCCCCTGGCTAATTATTAGCAGGGCAGGTCCATCACCAAGGGACGAGCCATTGTTCTACCTCTGGTTTGGACATTAAAGATGGATGTTGAGGAGAGGCGCGTAGGAGGAGAGGCTAGGAGGAGAGATGGGGGCCGTCTTATGTCCATATGAAGCAAAAACCAACAAAAACCAACAAACCATCAGTCTTCCTTCTGAGGGTTTGAGGAGCGGAGGTGAGACATATATGCCTGTGTGTACGTGACCCCTGACATAACAGCTCCTCAGGTCTCATTCTACGGCGCGGGCCGCAGCTTCGGAACGAGCTGCACCGCTCGCCCTGCGACGCGCGGCACTAAACCAGCCACATTCTCTGGCTTCAGGGCACGACAGCAGCTCGCCCCGGCGGGGACGCGACCCCATTCCCTCCCGTTCCTCGTCCTAATCACGACATCAAATCACGGTAGGTGTTTAACAAAAACCCTGCTCTGTTGCCAGTAGGGAGAAAGAGCCAAAATGGCTTTCTTTGCAGATGTTAAATGGCATTAACATTTTGTAGAACAGTGCAGAGCACACAGGCAGGAAGCTGGGAGCCTTGATTATTCCGGAACAAAAGGATCCGTGTGAACAATAAGACGGTTTTCCTGGAGAGCGAGGTCCCATCTGTTCTCCCCTAATGACCCCCTCCTCTCGCACACTACTTTAATTAAGGGGGGCCTCTTAATTGTCTCACAAGTTAAGGTGTCAAACACAAACGCGCACACACACATTGCTACCTGGTGTTACACACACACTCTCAGCATTAACAGGTCAGCCCACCTTTAATGCTACAAGGGCCAAATCGCTTGTCTTTTTTTAAATAATGATTTCCATTCCATTGTTAAAGGTATAGCCAGCTATTGCAAGCTTATTTCTTGTAAGCTAATACACCAAATACAGCATCTCCTGGGATAGCTTACCTTCACTGTGCGTGTTGAAAAAAAAACCCCGGAACTCCTACACAGCCCTGGCTCCGTGAGGAACAAACAAAGTGGCAAACACCGCTCACAACAACAATGTTGCTTCAGAGTGCATTTCGATGTGTGGGGCGACACCGCGGAGGAATATTGTTTTGATTTGAGCTCCAATATAGCAAGAGTTCTCGAAAATGCCTTTAATTCATGGTCGTGTTTATTTTATTTTATTATGTTGACATTAAGAATTAGCTCTTGCCTAAACTGGTCCGACTAATTTGAGTGAGAGCCAAAGGCAACCGGTTGACCGGACTTCTCACTTCAGGACAAAGGCGTGAAATTGTAACTTATGCTAATTGGGCCGGTGTGGCGTCCTAGGGGATCCGCCCAGAGACCCCACAGAGAAGATACCAACAGCGTAGCCTGAGAGCACATTGTCGCACCGTATACTGTTATTATCTACTCACTAATAATATAAAGTAAGTAAAGACATGAAACATGTTTATTGAGGGGGAGAACTCTCAATAAAGCCCAAAGAGAAGTTTGATGTGATTATTGATACTGTATATTAAATGATAAACAACACACTTGCATGAGAGGTTGAATATTCTATGACCACTGAATACAATTCATATTAATTTGTTCCCATTTCACTGAATTTCATATATAAGATATAGGGGCCGGTATCACAGACATGGATTGGATTAAGACTAGTGTTAGACTAAGAATAATTTTTCAACGGAGATCTTCATTGAATTTTTCATTTAGTCTGGTGCTAGTCTTAATCCTTGAAACCGGCCCATAGAGCACTATGCATAGGTGGCTCTACTGTAACGTATAATATAGACTGACTCAGGGGTAAGGTGCCATACACTGTCGGGTAATAATAATAATAATAATAATAATAATAATTTTAATACATTTACAACAGTCAGGTGAGAGTGAAACAAAGGGTCAAACGTAGGTCGGTAGGTAACCTTGAAGAGTTGGGTTTTGAGGAGCTTAGCAAACGAGGTGACCATGGTGGCATGTCGAAGGTGCAGTGGAACTGTGTTCCAGAGTCTGGGGCCAGAGCAGCTGAAGGCCCGAGCCCCCGTGGCGGAGAGGAGGAATGGGGGGTGACGAGAAGTCCTGTAGAGGATGAGCGGAGAGATCGGGAAGGAGTATATGGCAAGATAGACACAGATGTAGCTCCTAACATTCCAGTTTGTTTCACCAGTGTGTGTGCCAGTGTAGACCACACCAGTGACACCATCAACAACTGAAGCACCTATATGAGTAGTGCCGATGTCTGATACACTGGTTTCAGTCGGGAACTGCTGGGTCTTACTGGGTCATCGTCTGACTTATTGATGGACTGGACAGCAGTCAGACGACCCCTCCTGTCCTCTAGGGGGATAGAGGGGGGCTTCTGGGCCGGGGCAGAGCGAACTGCGACCGCTCCGTGCCAAGCAACCCGCCCCCCCCCCCACTCCCCCCTCCCTCCTTTCCTCCCCACATTCCATGGAATTTCAGTCGTTGGGGAAATTAACGTTCGCATCTATCTAGTGATGGGGGGATGGGGAAGGAGGGGATGGCAAAGTGCTTGCCAAGCCATCTGAGACCCCCTCTCTCTCTCTCTCTAGTTCTCTCTCTCTTTTCGATTTTGTTTGTGCCCATGGAACGCCATGGATTCCCAGGCCGGAGTTTTTAGGCTCCCTGTCAAATCCCAGCATCCTCACGGATCCTCCCGATCTCATTACAGTCAATGAGGCTGCAAAGACTTCCAGATCAAAGACTCCTGCCTCTGTAGGACACTGGGTGTGTGTGTGTGTGCGTGTGTGTGCGTGTGTACGTATGTGCATTCACGTGCATGTGCGTGCACATCCATGTGCATGTGTGTGTGTGCGTGCGTGCATGTGTGTGCATGTGTGCATGTACCTGCGTGTGTGTGCATTTGCGTGTATGTGTGTGTGCGTGCGCATGCGCGTGGTAGTCACGGCATTGCCAAGACATGTGAGATCTGTCCAGGATATAGAAGTCAGCAATAGCCTAATAAATAAACACATAAACAGTCTGAGCGTTAGCATAGCGTTAGCATGACATGCATACATCCAGAGCGTCGTCTCAGACATAAATCCGTCCGATCCCGGTTTAACATATTCATTATTCCTGCGCGCAGGCTAATTTCCAAGTCTGCGGTGCTAAACAGCGTTAATGTTCTGTGTTCTGGCTCACGGACCTGAGCTTGAATAAATTGACCCGGATAATGTGCCGGGAATCGGTCTCGTTATGACGATAAGTGTCAGTCGGTAGGTTTCCCATCATGCTTCACTGTCATCTGACAACTGTAACACACAAACATCAGCCTGTGATTTACACGTACAAACAATGAGATGTTTGACTCAGATTGCTGCTCTAATTCTCCTTACATGTCAGTTGTTTCTTCAACATGTCTGTCACCTTGCAGGTGTTAAAATTCCATTTGTAACTTGTACCACAATGTGTAATTACTGGCCATCATGTAAACCTTTGTATTTTGGTAGTATCTGTGAGACAAAGTAGTGCTGTCCATATAGGAAAGTTACAGATTGTGAGGTTTGTGCGTGACATCATAGACGCACAGCAGATGGAAGTGTTGAGAGAGAAAACCATGTTCCTCCAGAACGTTCCAACGCAAACACACACTCCACCATCCGCCAATCACAGCGCTGCCTTGCCAGAAGGTAGCGCTACGGGTAGGGAAGGTATTCAGAGTCTGTAGTTCAACTCCTGGGAGAGCTTCGTGTCACTTTGACAACGCAGAACCACTTGGCTATATGGAACCAAGGGATCCGGATTTCAGATTTTTACGAATTTTTAAGTCTGGACTGGTTTTCTACTGGACACTGAAAGACCCAGTTGGACGTTGGGCTGGACCAGGAACTAGTAGTGAACCTTCTGTGTGGTATCGTGTGTGTGTGTGGGGGGGGGATATGTGTGTACCTCAGGAGGCCTACTGTACAAAGAATTGTCTCCACCTCCTCATATCTACAGTCTTTTGTTTTGCTTTTGTTTTTCTATGGTGGGCCAAACACGCTCTCCTCCTTCAGAGACTTTCCAAAAAAACCAAGAGAAAGAGAGAAAACTTATCAAACACACAAGACCTCCCTCCTCCTCTCCTCCTTTCCATCCTTCAGATCCCAGAGCTCTCCATCGCTGTTTCCCTCCATCCAAACCCCCAGTGCAACCAGCAGCTGCTCAAAGGATGAATAAATGAACTCTCTCTCCCTGTCTGACTGACAGAGGTTTGTCTTAATTGTGGCTGAAAGCGTCGCTCTCCCCGCTAATTAGCAGATTGTGCTGTTAAATGATTTAAAAACTCTGGGTTTGGTTCGGGCCTGCCGATCATCACTTATTTACGCGGCGAGAGTCTGGTTGTGAACACCGCGGCCTGAGGACGATTCATTTACTCCAATTAGTGGTCGCCATCAGTGCCACTAAGGACAGACTTTAAAAAGTAATGGAGTTACTTTGTCCTCTAGCATGACATCCAGCGATACGGCAGGGAGGTGCGAGGAAACGCACGCTGGCCACAGCCAGACGAACAGCATGCGCTACGCACACACACTCCCAGGAGTAGGCAGAAATACACACTTTTTATACGCAAACACCCAGAGGTACTCCTTCAAGATGAGAATGTGTGTGTGTGTGTGGTGGGGTTACAGCAGTCAAATCAAGCTCCATATATTTGGTCAAACAAACCACAAACTGACATTTATTCACTGCAGATTATTATCAGCACGCACATAACGTGTGTGTTAGCCTGCATGTGTTAGTATTCCTAGCGACCAATTAGTGGATTGGTACATAACCAGAAGTGGCCATTTAAAAATAAAGGACAAATGTCAAACCAGTTTAACCACAACTGTTCAACCGACCATCTCTTGTTGGTGGTTACCACAGTATACGCACGCACACACAGGGATGGGCATGCAAAAATACATTAAACTAAAATACCAAATATCCTATTTGGTACCTGTGTTCACTAGCATTCCCACAGCCACCCTGGATAAGGGACCAATCAGTGACCAGTGGGGTGGCTCAATGCTATGACATTGAAGCCTAGCGTTCAAAATGGTTGGTAGAGCCAGATGAAATGACAGAAACTGTTTACCAAAAAGGTTATCCAATATTTTATAAATTAAGCAGAGGTCTACTAAGACAACTGCAAACATTCCACAATGGAGCGTGAGAGAATAGCATTGTGTTTTTTGTCAAATTTTACCTCTCTATGAATTAAAAAGTGACTGCTATTAATTCTTTTTAATTAATTAATTAATTAATTAAACTATTAATTAAAAAATAAATTACATTTGGATTTAAAAAATAATGTAATTTTTAATTTTCTTTTTGATATTTTTTAACTAAACTACTTTTTAAACTCCTTTTAAAATACAAAACACTAAAGTATTTTGACACAAAATATAAAGCCAAATAAATGTCCAAAACCAAATGACGTTAGCCCTGTCTGCTAGTATCTTTTGGCAGGTGTACGTCTGTGTGTGTGTGTTTGTGTGTGTGTCTGTGTGTGCACATGTAAAAAATATAGAGCGGAGACATTGAAATGGCTGTAAATGAAGTCAGACCAATCTTCCCAGGACTCAATGCTTCATTCAGCAGGTTGTGTTTATTGAAGGCCTCCAGGAGAACGAGGTAATGCACCAGAACTAGCATTACATAACATCGGTTGTCCTTAACATTCCATTATAGTCCCAGTCCATTGGCATCAGCAGGCAATGTTGTCATGTCCGGAGGTAGTAATGAGGATGAGTGCAGGATATTGTTGGTGTGATGCTTTAATGAAGACCAGGTTTCCAGAACAGAACTCAAAACAGACAAGACAAAGGAATATAGACAGATGATCCAAATGAGGAAAGACAGAAAACAGGGTATTTAACCATAATTATTATTAGATAAACACAGTGAAGAAAATGGCGGCTCGATCTTTTTTGCTCGTTGTCACAGTGAAGTGCGATGTTCTAATTAACGGTGTCGCCATATTGGCAAAGTGCCTCTTTTGACACATGCGCAGTAGAAACACAAGATTTTGTTGCAATCTGCGACACTGGAGTTCCCAACATCAAGCCTCGTGCATGTGCGTCGTAGTACAACATAAAATAACAGGATTTTTTGTTTTGGACTGTACTGTTATAATTGTAGGCATGTTTTGTTTAATATTTAGCATTTACACTAAAAGTAGGATCGATCTATGTCACATGACTCTTACGTCATGACAAACAATCGTCCAAACTGGAACTTTATTGACATTGCTAGACAGAATATATTTGTACATAAGCACCAAGATAATATTATTAAGCACCATATGAACCAAGTACGGCACCTGAAAAAAATGTAGTGGAGCAGTTAAACCGCAAATTAATTTATGAATGAATGCTTCAAGTCTAGAGTCAGACCCTGCCCCACACATGTAGGGATAATTACAGATTGGGGACAGGTGAAGCAAACGTAGAGCAGGGGAGACAGCGCATCCGCAGGTTGGGAAGAGAAGTGCAGGCAGGGAGACACAGGGACAACCCAGGACAGTCATGATGAGTATACTGCAGGGGTGGCTAACCCTGGTCCTGGAGGGCCACACCCTGCATGTTTAAGATCTCTCCCTGCTCCAACACACCTGTGTTTGTATGAATTGTTTTGAGATATGTACAAGCTGGTTTGCAACTGATAAGACTGAATCGAAAAATGTACCAAAGCCACTGAGAAATACTGTAATGGAGTGCAATATCAGGCCTTACGAGACAATAGAGAATATAGCATTTGCTAACCAGAAATTATTGTACAATGTGACCCCCACTATATAAAGAAACTACTTATTATTTGAATCTGCATCTGATGATTGTGAGCAGAAAAGCGCGCACGCACAAAACAAACAATACATCAGGTAGAATAAAATAGATTAAATACTTTAAAATACTATACATTAAGAAATCAGACCAGTAGCACAATGTGTCTGGTGAGTGATTACGTAGGAATAGATATTCTACCACTTTCAGACCACAGCACTTGACACAGACAACAGGCTAACATTACTAACACCTCGTTTCATAAGACTTCTAATCGCTCATATGTTCTCCACATGTGCGAAAACATGGGTTAAAATCCCTGCCTCGTCACCTCTGCTGTGTGCCAGTCAGTGTGGATTAACCTTCATATATACAGTTCCTCTATAAAGGACACATGGTAATACTCCACTCTGTACTGTGTGTGTGTGTGTGGGGGGGGGGGATATTATGTCAAACTGCAGACCACAATCTGATAAACATTATCTTTTTTACTATCTTTTTTGTAGGACAGGCTAGTATCTGCTACCTTTAACCCCCGAGAGAGAGAGAGAGAGAGTCAGGTAGACTAGGTAGTAAAATGTAGGAGCAAATCATTGCAAGCTCTAAAGCCAGCGCACATGTCTTTAATATGGTGAATGCTTCTCTGCTTCCAAACAGCTGGCCTGTTCCTCCAACAGCTTCGAGATGGATGGGTGGAGGGTCTGGGCACTTTTGTGCTGAGACAGGCTCTGTTCTGCTACAGCGATCTTCTGGGTGCTTCATGTCAACTTTATGCAGGTGGGATGACTGTATTGGCCAAGCTAGAATAATGCACTTTCGGGTTTTATATTTAAAACTATGTTCAAATATTATATATATACACATATACACATATATATATACACATATACACATATACATATATATATATATATATATACACATATATACATATACATATATACATATATATACATACATATACATATATATACATATACATATATACATACATATACATATATACATATATATATATATACATATACATATATACATATATATATATATACATATACATATACATATATACATATACACATACATATATACATATACATATATATATACATATACATATATATATATACATACATATACATATACATATATATATACATATATATATATATATATATATATGTCCCTTTTAAGTGCAGTCCAGTCCCTGTATGTGCAGTCCAGTCCCTGTATGTCCAAAGTGTGAGCTATGTACGGATTCTCGGCAATAAGTCGGTCTCGTTCCAGGTGGGGGTTGGTGTCTGCCAGGTTTGCACTTTATCACCAATCCTGCTGGTGATATTAATGTACAGGATATCGAGGTGTAGTCGACGTGGGAGGGGTTGCTGTTTGCTGGGCTGGGGATCTCATTGTTGCTTTTTGCAGATTATGTGGTCCTGATGCACACACTGGATTGGTTCACAGCAGTGTGTGAAGCGGTAGGGATGAGGATTAGCACCTCTAAATATGAGGCTATGGTTCTCAGAAACCGATGGAGTGCCTACTCCAGGTAGGGAATGAGTCCTTACCCCAAGTAAAGCAGTTCAAGTACCTTGGGTCTTGTTCAGAGTGAGGGGACAATGGAGCAGGGTGATTGGCCGTATAATCGGAGCAGCTGGGGCAGTGCTGCATTCACTTTACCGCACCATTGTGACAAAAAGAGAGCTGCGCCGGAAGGCAAAGCTCTCCATCTATTAATTAATTTTTTACTATCTTCACCTATGGTCATGAAGGGTGGGTCATGACCAAAAGAACCAGATCACGGGTACAAGAGGCTGAAATGGGTTTTCTCAAAAGGGTGGCTGGTTTTACCTTAGAGATAGGGTGAGAAGCCAGGTCATCCACGAGGAACTCTTGTGTAGAGCCCTTAGCGGAAAGAAGGGTCTGGTATGGATGTTCCCTGGACGCCTCCCTAGGAAGGTGTTCCAGGCACGGCCAGCTGGGAGGAGGCTTCGGGGAAGACCCAGGACTAGGTGGATAATATTATCCACATTGGCCTGGGAATGCTTTGGGATGTCAGAGCTGGTTAATGTGGCTCGGGAAAGGGAAGTTTGGGGTCCTCTGCTGGAGCTGCTGCCCCTGCGATTTGACCATGGATAAGCAGATGAGGATGGATGGATGGATTAAATATCACTTTTCGGGGCTCCATAGTAGACTACACTTTGAAGTTTTTCTTCAAAATAACTCCTTACATACATAATATGAATTATTTTTTTAAAGTATGTATTTTCACACATTTAACATATTTTTTAAATTTGTATTTTGCCAAATAAAACAATAAATATTCTTTAATTAAAAGTCGTTTAGTTTTCTAAATCGATTTGATACATTTCCCCAAATTCAGGTGTAGCCTAATGTTTTGGGACACAAAATAGGCTAGAGGTGAAGGTAAGCAAATCATACTTAAAATAAAATAACCCACAAGGGGGAAAACAAAAAGGTGCCCTAAAAAAATGCACAATAGAAACAAAACAGGTGCAGGGTAGAGAACGGCCGCCATGACGTTCACGTAGGTGGGTGATGCACCAAAGAGATGGGCTGGTGAGAGGAAGGCCTGATCACACCCCCAGACCCCCACAGTTAACAACAAACTAAACACAATCACACTTATACAGATAAAGAATCATTGCATAATGAAGCACTGCGTTTATTGCAATTATTTAAAAGTATACTAACGTGTTTTCTGTTGATTTGATATTTCAGCTATAGATACACAAATTACTGAAGCTCTTTAATGAGTTTAGGACCAATGAGTTTTCGCCCGAACAAAATAATACTGTATTAAATACACAAGTACATAAATTAATGTACTCCAATCACTGAATCAATTTACTTTATTGATCTTGCCTCTCAATTACATCTGGCCAGAGAATTTCATCAACATCACAGAATATATTTTCATGAGTGGAAGCATTGTGAATGCTGGATCCATCTTTGTGCCTCAATTTTTACGCAGGCCTCTTCGTGTTTCAAATGTAATTGTGTACCCTGTCCTTCTACCTCTCCTCCCTCCTCTTACTGTAGACACTGCCCCCCTTTCCTCTCTGTCCATGTCTCTTGTCTTTTCCATTACATAGCATTGCCCTCACAGTCATCTCCTTTCTGTCTGTAACTGTCTCTACGCTGTCCTCTTACACCTCTACCCTCCCTTCTCTTCTTCTCTATTAACGTCCTTCTCCCTTAAGACGGGTGTGTTGACAATTAGGACATTTGCATTTCTAGTGTTGTGTGCATTACTAACTTGTCAGATATCAATTTTGAGCTAACATTAATGTAACAAATAAGGGAATGTAACATACCAGGTGTTACAGAGTGTTGTTTATGTTTGGAGATGGTACACAATGTTAGATTTTTGTAAAGACCAAAAAAAAGAGATATGGAGAATGTGTTAAATTATATATATATATATATATATATATATATATATACTGTATATACTGTCTATATACTGTTATATATATATATATTATATATATAATTATGCCTGTAATTTAAAAAATTTTACTCGGAATTTAAAATGTTGTACTCGTAATTTTAATATTACTGTAATTTTAAGGTGAGGTTTGGAATACTGTACTGCTATGCTTTTAACAATTTTAACAATATATATAATTGTTTTTTGACTAAAAACAAAGTAGGGCCAGTTTTACAGACATGTAAAGCCTAGTCCTAGACTAAGAACATTTTTAAATGAAAAAATCCATGTTTCTTTTAGTATTGGAATAATCAATATCCATGAAACTGGCCTGTATTAAAGTAAAAGTATAATATACTTTAAGTGTTCACTTGAGTTCGTTTTCATTTTTTTGTAGATATTGTATACATATAATTATGTCCATGTTGTCAAGCAAACATGAAGGCTTTTGCTCAATCTGCAGTGAGCATTAGCATGACTCAGTTCCAGATATTTCAGTGACAGCAGATGAAATGTCACTGACATCTTCATCTTTCAACAGAAGGCCTGTTTGTTCTCACATTACCACAACACAACTTTATTCAGCGCTTCTTGACACTTACAAACAGTCAAAGTATCCTTAATGTAATGGAAAATATAAATCTCACAGATGGTTTGTGTTCAGGACTTTTCCATGGTTCTACTTGAACAGGTGGTTGTTGTTGGCCTGTGACCACGCACAGCCCCACATCGACTGAGATTAAATGTCACTAGTCTCTGATTCTCCTATGGGAGACTTGTGTGTTTGTGTTTTGAAATATAGAAGTATTTTCCATGATTATCCGAATACTGTTTAGTCAAGTCAATATATTGATAAAGCACATTTAAAAACAACCAATGTTAACCAAAGTGCTGTACAAATGTCAAATGTATCCAAGCAAGAATTTTAAAAAAAATCTATAAATAGGGACATAAAATATATTATAGAGCCTTTCTAGAACCATAAACAATGGTGTCCCTAATATTAGTCAAACGCATAAGGTTAAGTTAACAAGCTCTTTACTTGGTAGGACCAACAAGAGGGCCTAGCGTGTTTCTTGTGCCACTCTCAGATCACCTTGCATGGATGGAATGCTTCTGTGTTCCTGCTGTGTTTTGTGACGATGCATCCAGAGGAATGAGCTTTCAATACACACACCATTCAAAAATGTGTTATGGTTCTATATTCTTTCTAACAATGTCAATATAGCCAGTCTGGACGATTACTTTTCATGACATAAAAAACATGCAACTATATTATTCCTATATGCTTGTGCACGAGAAAGAGCCAGGGCCATAGCGAGCACAAAATCTACAGTATGATACTTTTAGTATTAATGCTAAACAAAACATATTTACAATTATGAAATCATTGTCCTCAACATCAAAAAAATAATCCAATATATGTTATGCTGTTCTTTGGTGCACAGGCTTGAGATCGCGAACTGTTGCAGATTGTGACACTTCTTGTGTACTGCGCATGTGCCGAAAGAACAAATCCACTTTCAAGAGGGCATGGCCCCTAGCCTCAAATGTACCTGCGTGCTTGCGCCAATGAATGAACAAATAATTTGTTAGTCGGAGCTGCCATTTGTTTCTGAGTCTACAGTGCATGCGCACTGTCAAAATCTGTACACTGTGACAACTGAGGAGCGATTGTCTTAAAGTGGCTATATGACATTCTGCCAATAGATGTTACTAGATATAGAGCACCAGCACCACAGACCAAAACAACTGCTCCGTGGGCCACACACACACACACACACGCACACTAGCATACTGTACACATGCAGCCAGCCCAGATATGAAAACAGAACAGAGAAGCTCAGATTACAACACAGAGTGGGATGTCATTCTCTGCTCATTATTACTCTTATTATTAAAAATACTGTATAGAACAGCTTTAAGTAAGAACATTAAGTTATTTGTCATCTATGTTATATAGCAATATAGTGGCATAATCCATCTCCTCTGGAGTCACTCTTGTCACATCCTGACAGTCCTTGGCTAAAGAACCACAGTAAAACAAAATAAACATTAAATAAAGTGTTCCAATCTTCAGATTTTGCCTTTTAATGGGAACAGTGGTCCATTATATTGTACCTTTGAGCAGTGCAAACTGGCCACTTTAGCTCTGAGACAAAAGGCCACATCACAGCTGGAAGGTGTGAATGTTAGCACACAGTATGGCTAAAACGACGGGGAGTAGATTTATTACTGTTTTTATTTTAAATTTATTATCTAAAAAATTCTCCCTGGTTTGACAAAAATCATATTTACCTCTGTCAAGTTAGGGCTGTCGCGATAATCGTAATATTGCAATACCGCGGTGTTGCTAACCCAACCGCAGGCCGTGGCAAGCAACCGCGAGTACCGCAAACCGCAATGTTTACATTTTATTTTTTTCGTGAGGTTAGCCCATCGAATATGACATCTTATCTAGGGCGTGTGCGCTATCTAAGCAGAAATTCCCCCAGCCCCATATTAGCCGGTTGTAGCCTTTCGGAGTGTATGTATTTACGACACTCAGACGTTACGCTTTACAGCAGTTTAATACAGTTTAGTAAAGTGTGGTCCAACATATCCCAGGATGCAATGCGCACAGCAGGTGACGAGCATAGGTGACGAGACAGATTTGAAATGGAGGAC
>JAODUH010016228.1:0-27018 GCA_027564835.1 Typhlichthys subterraneus | reverse complement strand
ATTCAGATGGTAGAGTCAGAATTTGGCGTAAACAGAATGAGAACATGGATCCATCATGCCTTGTTACCACTGTGCAGACTGGTGGTGGTGTAATGGTGTGGGGGATGTTTTCCTGGCACACTTTAGGCCCCTTACTGCCAATTGGGCATCGTTTAAATGCCACGGCCTACCTGAGCATTGTTTCTGACCATGTCCTTCCCTTTATGGCCACCATGTACCTGTCCTCTGATGGCTACTTCCAGCAGGATAATACACCATGTCACAAAGCTCGAATCATTTCAAATTGGTTTCTTGAACATGACAATGAGTTCACTGTATTAAAATGGCCCCCCCAGTCACCAGATCTCAACCCAATAGAGCATCTTTGGGAACATTTCTAAAGAATGCTTTCAGCACCTTGTTGAATCAATGCCATGTAGAATTAAGGCAGTTCTGAAGGCGAAAGGGGGTCAAACACAGTATTAGTATGGTGTTCCTACTTCCTAATCCTTTAGGTGAGTGTATATCGATATTGCAATTTTCAAGATCAATTTTACAATCAATTCAGAACCTTCAGTCAACGGCTCCTAGCTGCAGCATGCAGTAATCAGCAGCAGCATTACTTTAACACTTCTGCTGAGGCGGCTGTTGTCAGTGCCTGCCTGATTGTCTGTGCTGTGCGTGTGTGTGGGCAGAAGCTCCAGCTGGTGTAGGGCACGTAGAGAGGAGCGCTCGCCCATACAGCCCAGCTACTGGAGGGGAAGCGGACCCCAGCAAGTTCATCAGAGGCCCCGCGGGTGAGACGTGTGGTGGAGGCACACTGCTGCTGCATGTTGTGCACACGCGGCCAAGAGGATCTCAGGCTACACTAGCTGGGTTTTACACGGACACGTTTTTGTCTTTCCGAATGGAATCTTTTCCCATTGACGGTTTCGGTTTACCTGTTTTATATGGGATGTCACCGAACCGGGGTCTGGCGTTTACATGCGCCGTCGCAACGTATCGGAATTGATGTTAAACATGCACATATTACCTAGCTCACGAACGTGTCCTGCTAGCGAAGTCCCGCTAACGTGTCCCGCCAGGCTTCTAGTTAAAGGTACGTCGGAGAGCGAGGCTGTTCGTGTGACTGGTGGTGGAGAAATGTACGGCTCCAGATGAAGTCGCAGAGAAACGGAGAGAAATACGCACACACAGAGAGACGCGCACATGCCGGCCCTGGCTACCTTAACAGAGTGTTGGTTAGGCTACCAACACGTGAGCCCAGTCAGATAGCTCCACGTCCCCCAGCTCTCGCACGTACTCGCCCGCCAACAGAGCTCTGGCCGGTACTAACTCCCATTCACCTATTTGCGCACGTCGCAGTTGATTTGTCCGGACCGTTTACATGGTAGATTTATTCTTTCATTCGGCTCTTAAAACAGGTTTTCTGATTCTCTGCTTCAGAATTAAATTTGGATCGGGTTGGCAGTTTCTCTTCCAGTTGAGGTGTTTATATAAATAATTTTCTTTCGGGTTGGGCTACTGATAATAATACATTATACTGTATATTACACATTATATGAAAACAGTTATTACTTGTTAAAGTGCATCAAATGGACATAAGAAGTTAATAAAGAAACGCTGTGTGTGTGTGTGTGTGTCAGCAGAGCAGAGTGTGTTTGTTCGGCAAAGCTTTCCTCTGCTCACGGAACGCGTTTTGGGGAAGCTTCAGGACAAAATCCTCGCCAAAGAAGGGTCCCGTGTGATTACTATCAACGGAGCTGTGGTGAAGCACATGAGAGATGGCTCCACGGAGGTGCACACGCACACGCACACAGTCACACACACACACACACACTCACAAGTAAACGTATTGCTTGATTTATGACACAAATGAATGTAAAGCAGGGGTGTTACTATACAGTAAGTACTTTGTTGTTACCTAAGTATTACACACTTTTTACACACTGCAAATATTTAAATTTAAAACAACAATGAACTTGTACTTGTATTTTTTGTATTGAAGTACATGTCTATTCTGATCATTACTTTTGAGACTTAAGTACACAGATAATTTCACTAAGGTAAAATCAAAATACTGTATTATTACTTGTCCTGTCACCTGCCACCCGTGGGTCACATCCTGCTGCATCACTGCCACACACAGGTGCTGTATGCAGACGGAGGCGTGAGCCTGAGCTCAGACACTGGTCCAGTGGGCCTTTCTGATTCTGAGCCAGGGGGAGAACACACAGCTACCAATACCGCTGGTTTGATTTATTGATTTATTGTCAAAGCTGTGTAGGATGGCGGCATCGTCTGGACACGCTAAGTAACTGCACCCTGTCATTGGTTTGACTCTCAGGTGGCCTTTTAATTTGTCCTCCACTGTACAGTAGTTCCAGGAACAATCAAAGCTTTGTCAAGACAAGCAGAAAGTAGAACTTCTTGTTTTCCTGAGTACAGGTTGTACACTGGCAGGAAAGGGCTACTCCAGGGCAGCAGTACAGTTTGTTATGTTAGCTGGGGCTTTAGTGGATTAATTTCAAGACTAGAGTTTATATTTTGAATAAAAAACAAACAAACAACCCCCCCCCACACACACACAAAATCAGCTTTACCATAGATTCAGCTGAGATTAGTTCAACCCAACCGCTGTCCCTGTCAATACATTCTGGGCAGCAGACACTTTAGGATGTGTCCTAGTAGGGCAAACACAACTCGCTTGTGTTGCAATACCACTGCTCATTGTATTAGCTTAGTGCGTGTCTTCTGTTTTTTTATACATGTGTTATATTTGTGTTCTACCTGCTTGTAGGTTCAGCCACACCTGAGAGAAACTTCTGGAATGTGACAACACCCCCGGGAGAGCGCTTCTGCACCATAGCGAGCACAGACAGCCGCATCCCCCTCACTCCTCTGCTCTCGCACCAGACCACAGACTGCATGACGCCCACAGTGAGTGGATCCTACCCAGGAAGAATACTCTAGAACAGGTCAATACTTTTCACTGGGGGAGGGGCACATTACATCAGAGCATCGCGGGCCACGTTACGTTTTGAACCAACATGCTTAAAAACACACACACCAAAATAGCTAACTGTTAAGTATGCATATTTTTCATTATCTGACTTAACTCGCATTAATTTTAACAATGTTTTTTTGCGCAGTAGTAAATAAAGGAACGTGATCTGGAGAGCTTGTCAAGTATTGTGTATTATTATTTTTTAAATGTTTGATGTGTAGCGGCCCAGATAGAATGTCTCAATAGGCCGGATATCATTATTGCCAGAGACTAGTGGCCCCCGCTATCCCCCAGAGGCGCTAGAAGCATAACAGCCATAATATTATTTGATAGTATTTTAATATAGGTGTAACGCCGTGCAGTGCGAAGCGAGGGCAGACGGACGAAAAACACACTGATGGCCGAAGCAACGAGCCTCACGGCTCGGCTTTTAATAAAACGGAAAACCAACACAAACCCAAACGAAACGGCGTACAATCACTTAACACAGGAACGTGAACAGAAAAGAGAATCTCAACAAAACATGTACATCCAGGAAAAGTAAACAACGTGACATGGACAATAACCCACACCCCCTCCCCGGAGTCACCGGTCTTTATGCCCTCACGCCCACACAGCTGACGGCAATCTGCCTGATCGCACGTGAGGGCGTGAGGCACAGGGGATGTGGGCAGTCTCTCCGGCTGTCCTACACCGGCGAGACGACGTAGATGTTACAATAGGTCAGTTGGTAGCAGTATAGATCAAAGTAATGTATAAACGGTACTACTAACAATTACGGTTAAAATATGCAAATTGTAATAAAAATGTCATTTAATTTCTGACCCGCTCCTCTGTGTCTCACGACCCCCACGTTGAGAGCCTGCTGTATACTGGCATGTTTACAAGGCCTCCTTACATGTATTGACATTGATTGGCAGGTGCTACGCTACCGAGAGGACTTTGTTACCATCACAGAGGAGCTTAACGGAGACGTTGCTGTGGAGCATGCCGACAGAACCCAGATCACCGGTGGATGGCAAACACTTACACGCACACGCACGCACGCACGCAAACATCAACTCTTTAATCTGACCCGTGTGTGTTCTTGATTTTCCAGGGAAAACCCTGAAAGACCCCACCGCCGGTAAAAGATTGCTGGTGGAGAGAGAGGGCTGTGCTGCCGTGGCAATGTACCCAGGCAGAGGTTCCGCCCACATTTTCCTGGCAGATGGCACGGTTGTCACGGCAAATAGCCGTGGAGCCTTTCAGGTTGATGGCAGTTGGCAAATAATGGGATTAATGGCTAAACATTGATTAAAGGCACTTGCACTTATAGTCGTACAACGCTAAATCACCACTAATACTCTTATATACTGAACTATTATATACTGAACTATTTTTAAGCTGTTAATACAATAATGCCTGTCCAATCGGACTGTTGTACTACAGTAGTAACTGTATTTCAGTTCACCTTATCTTCAAATTCAGAAGTAAATCCGTCTCACCTTAGCTACATTACAGAAAAATACAGGCACATGCATTGTTAAAGTATTTTGTACAGTGTGGCTTACAAGTGAAAGAAAATTGTCTATTGTGTGATGACGGTACATTCCCCCACAAGAACGGTTGCATTACATAAGATGAATAGCACTTATCTGAATGTCTGAGTCTCTGGGCTTTTCAGTAGAAATAAAAACCAAAAACAATATTGAGTATATATAATATTCAGTAGCAAAAACACTTTGTGTGTGTGTGTGTTAGGTGATCCCTGCCAGTGGAGGGAGCCTCCAGATTCATCCAGACGGGATGTGTGTGTACTCGTCTGAACCCACTGGGTCCCCCGGGGCCAACAGCGAGACCCCTGGCCGGCAGCCGGGGTGCTACTGCATGAGCCAAACCCATAAGGTTGCATGCATCATCACAGACCCAGCAGGGACCATCTTCCAGGTGGGTTACATGCTCACTGGTGAGCTGCTCTCACTCCTGCTCAGACCAGGGGTTCCCAATTATTTCAGCTCGCGACCCCCCAAAATAGTGCCAGAGACAAAACCCCCACTATCCCCAGAGGTGGTAGATGCAGCCATAATATTATTTGATAGTATTTTAACATAAGCTAGTAGCAGCATACATCAAAGTAATAGTATAAACTGTACTACTACTATCAATTATGGCTAAAATATAGTATTTCTAATCATTAAAATGTTATTATACAATTATCTGTGTCTCGCGACCCCACAGGGGGACCTGACCCCCACTTTGAGAATCACTGCATTAGCCCATCATAAACCAATGCGTCTGATCATATTCAGGGTTTTTCCAGGCATAAATCTATATATTTTCTTGTTATTTCTGACCATTTCATAAACAAACATGTCTATCATGCTTGAAAAACTGAAACCCTCATCAACAGAACTGGTGCTGGTGATTTTCCTTTGGGGGGCGCCAAAGACTCCTCTATGCAGGAAAGCCCCTGCTATTGAGACATGGTTCATTCACTGGTTCATACAGCAGCTGTGCACGTTGGCCTGCAATAGAGACGTGGTTGTTGGCCATTCAGCCACCTTCATCTATTATCAGAACTACAATGGCGTGGTGATTATTTATAAGCACAGCCACTAGCACATGATTGGACCACCTTCATCCGATGGTCTCCATGGTAACCAAGCTAGTTTATAGGGCTGTGTATTGGCAAGAATCTGGCGATACTATATGTATCACGATACAGGGGCCACGATTCAATATATTGCGATACTGTAAGCAGGGCGATAAATTGCGATGAAAAGGCGCAGTGTTACACACAGACATGTTCACACGTCTGGAAAGGACATGACAACTCTGTGTGTGTGTGTGTGTGTGTGTGTGTGTGTGTGTGAGTGAATCAGGCTCAACGCCATCTTATTTTTCCAGACAAAGTATACTAGGAAGACATTAGGAAATAAGGAACAGGATGAAGAGAACAGGAGTGACATTGGTCATTGTCTGGGTGGTTTAGGCATGACGCAGCAGTTACCTTTCATGCGGCTCTCACAAAGCATGCATAGTCTCTCAGGTGTGTCAGTACAATATCTATGATGTTCGCCAAGGTATGAAAACTGTCCAAAACTGCCGGTTTATTTTGAATTGTCTCTGGCCCATGTCTCTTTTGCCATCTCAGTAAATTTGATGAACTAACCCTAACCCTAACCCTAGTTCGTCTGTAGCAATGAAGCTACAGTGTTCTTCTCTTAGTATTCCTAATTGTTGATTTTAAAAAGGTGTCTATTTTAAACATGAATATAGCAGCAAACAACTACTATTTTCTATGTAAGGATATAGTGTAATATTGTCCTTAGCATTGTGTTGTAATCCAATCTGATCTCATCTTTTTTTTCTTTACATAGTGCTGGCGCTATAGCATAGCACGCATGTGTGGGGGCAGCAAACTGAGTGTTCTTGTTTGGCTGAGAAGCTGGTGTGTCTAGTGTGCATCTAGTTGCAGAAAGTATATATATATATATATATATATATATATATATATAAAAGAAAGACTAGCCTACAGAACAACTGTAATAAAGGCTGAAAAAACATTCTCAGATTTTACCCCTCAAAGGAAAAAAAAAAAAACGCAATATGAACCGAACCGTTGCTCAAAAACCAAGGTATGAACCTTGTGGATTTGGTGAACGTTACACCGCTAAATGCTAATGTGCGGCGCCGCTGCAAGAAATACAAACACTTATGTTAACTTGCTCAGGGACTTCAGATGGAAATTATATTTAAACTCAATCTGGTAACAAGCATCTTTCCTCTCTTTTGAGGCTAATGTATTTTGTACATGGTCCCTTTTACAAATAAATTGAGTTAACCTTAAGTTGAGTTTAACTTGAGTTAAACTTATATAAAAGCAGTCCAAAAATAAAAGAAACGTTACAGTATCGTGAACCGCAATATCGCGATACTCAAGTGTATTTATATTTTCTTACACCCCTACTAGTTTACCATCTGCCTTCTTGCCTGCCTGAATGTCTGTACAATAGGGGCAATTCTGTCTGATGGGTTTAGTGTGTGTGTGTGTGTTGGCAATGAGAGCGAGTCCAGAGATGCATTAGGCAATATTTTGTGTGTGTGGGAGATGCTTGTCTGTCCTATATAGCAAGCGTGCATTCAAGTCTATCTCTCCTTTTGAATGCATCTTCTCCCAAGGTTCAATTTGTCCATATGTTAGTTATACATTATCTCTACCTTTTCATGTGCGTCTGAGCCATGCAATAGTGTGTGTGTGTGTCGCAGGTAATGCAAAATGGAAAAGTGTGGACACAGATTTCCAACCCACCTGGGAGATTCCTGGGTCTGTTAGATGGCGTAAAGGACGAGGATGTCGATGTAGGGAAGGCCAGACTTCCAGTAAAAAAAGCACTTTGTCCACGGTACATTGCCATACATACTGTGTGTGCAGTGTGCACTTAAATATACATAGAGTTGCACTTTGTGCTATTGTGTTTTAGACCAGTTTTCTTTGTTTACTGTCAAACTGTATATTGAGCTCTATGGTGGTTAGTTACCAGGGCAGCATACACCAGTAACTAACTACTATGTCAAAATCAAAAGCTATTTATGTGTGTTGGATGTGCATGCTAGGCTGTTTCTGGTGCATGAAGATGGCTCTGGCACTGAGCTGCCCAGCTCAAACCCTACCATGAAACTGCTTTACCGGGATGGAAATCATCCAACCACACACACGATGAACGAAAGCCTGCCTGAGACGCAAGGTACATTCTAGTTTTGCTACCGGCGTGTGGGGAGGGGGAGGGGGGAGGGGGGTTAGTTTAAGGTGTTTGCTAGAACATCCTGCTAGAAATTATTTGCCATTCAACTTGTGTGATTTTGAATATGTCAATCTATATCATTGTGTTGATTTTTCCATTTTATCAAATGTGGCATCTGTGATGTTGGTTGAATGCTCATAGTTGGGTTTCATTTTAATTAGGCCAAAACATGAAAACTTAGTAAGATTAAAAGTCTTCAATTAAGGCATAAAATACTTATTGCTTTTTGTCTTACAATAACAGATATTTTTTACTTGTTTTCAAAATGTTTGTCAAGTAAAAGTCTCTTGCTCTATTGGCACATAATTTTGCATATTATAAGTAATATTTTCCCCATTTTTATATATATATTTTTTCCGAGAGCTGACTTCAAGCAGTGTTGTTGTCACATGTTACAATAGGGCCAGGCATCGCAGTTTATGAATGTGTTCATGTTTCTAGGTGGGTTTTGCATCAGCGTACTAATTAAGCCAAGCCACAGAAGTGTCTGGTCCCACTGGTCGCACGGGAAAAAGGAAAGTATCGTCCCTGCCAAACTCAGGGACCGGGACATGGATTACTTTTTAATGGCAGAGGTACGCACAGCCACGCCATCTCAATTCCAATTAATGATTAAAGATGTATTTGTTAAAGCAGAAATGTAACTTCTATATTTAGTTTTTGTATCTTGCATTTAAAAATGTACTAGCTTCAGTATTGTCATCTGCCCCTCTCTTTCAAAGACATCTTTCTAGACTTCTAGCTTCACTGTTTGTATTTGTTCTAATTAAGTCAGAGTTCTTGAACAGCCTAATGATATTAGCAATATACCTCTACAGCCCTCTGCTCTACCAACTGAGCAAGGGAAGAGACATGCAGAAAAGAACCATGTTAATTACTGTATGAGAGATAATTAAAATATAGTACGGCGATGGGTTTAGAATTATTTGGTGTTTATCCTTGAGCCTGGCCTACATGCTTTGTGGTTGCTATGGGAACCAGGTTGCTAAAATCCACCTTCATTATTTAAATTGTTATATACTCAGATTTTAAGTGAGTTCTCCAGCCTTTTTACTGGCTTTGAATCAATAATTTGACTATATCTGTAGTCATTACATAAAATATAATTGACAATTTACATTCACTGAACAGCAAAAATAAATAAATAAATAAAAACTCAAGGCTAATTGAGTTCTTTGCGCTATAAATAATGTAGTTACCCAACGTTTCTTAACATTTACCTTTTTATCTGTCCAAAACTTTTTTAAATACACCCCAGGCGAAGAAACCGGGTCCTCCAGTTAGTAAGAACGTGGTAGCTGGTCGTATTCTTTTTGGTCGGACTCAACCTGCCCTTTCACCTCTTCCCCGGAGGACCCTCGACATACTCCTGGATGCCTTGGAGCTCAGAGAGCAGCAGCACCACCTGCTGGACATTATGGGTTGTACTGTGTCCCAGGCTAGTTCTCAGATACACACAGAGTAGCAGTCATGGAAGGAGATGAAATCCTCTGTCACACACACACACACACACACGCACACACACACATAAGACAAGTGAATGTTTTTTCTACACAAAGACATTGAGATTTGAAAAAATATCCACTGCAAACCACACTGAATATTATAGTATTCGTCTCATTTTAGTTTGATATTGTATCATTCAAGTATATTATCAACATAAACTATGTATTTTAAACATTAAATATGTGTATTGCTTGATTTGTAAAAGTATGTAAAATTAAATAAAGGACATCAAGGGCAGTTTCACACTGCTCTTTGTAAACTAGAATGCTGACTATTCACTTCAACTGTCAGGGTGTCGGTATTTGATTACCTGTAATATAAAAACTGTTTTGCGTGTTTGTGTGCATTGTATCACGGTAAAGGTACATCTTCAGACCCTCCATGCTTTCTCGTTTTGAACAATTCATTCATTGGCATTACCCCCAAAAGTTTGTTTGTGTAACAACATACATTTATGCATTTGAGCATTGTACACGTTTCTACAAATTACAAATCTGTAGGCCTACTTGAGTGTTTAGTTACATATATATATGTAATTATAATATATGTATTATGACCGATGGTATTTCTAAACGTAACCGTATGGTTACGATTAGAAATACCATCGGTCATAAATGCTTAGCCGCTATCGCAGTGGCATGACTCACAAAGGTCTTTCGCGACCACCAACAACGGAACAGTCAACTTAAAGTGAACATTGTTATTTATAGGTCACCGTGCTTCAGTTAGTTGCGGTTATATCGTGAACACTGCACAATTTAAAATATAACTATACTGTGATTCTCCCAAACCCACTCCTTCCATGTTTTTAACAACGTAAATAAATGCATTTGAGCATTTTACAACGTTTCCACAAATTACAAATCTGTAGGATTTGTTTTCTTTATCTCACATTTATGTTTTAATTACAGATCTGTTGGCTAATATTTTATTAACAGCAGTGTTACATCCTGCAAATAAACCAATGAGAAAAAAATGAATAAACTGACTTTAATTTGAAAATGTATAGAAATATGTATTCATGGGAATTGTTTTGTCTGTCTGCTACCCATCAAGTACTTAAATGATAAAATACACACAAATATACTGTAGCTTACAGTAGGTCATTTGTCATCTGTTTACCTTGGATTACTTGTCCTTCATATCAGAAGCTCTTAAGGATGATTAAGACAATAGTTATTTGATGATAATAACTGGGTTACAGTGTGATATCGATGACACTGATATATTGATATTTTACCATACATTTCTAGATACAGGAAAAAGTGGCAGAGAATTTGATCTGTCAAATTGTGCCTCCTATAACGGCAAAGGAAACATGAATATTACATGCGGTGTAATTATATCTACAGTCATGCAAGTTATTTATAGCCTACATAAAGCATTTTATAGGGCACCATATAAAAAAAAGAAAAGTTTTAAGGTGTGTCTATACACGTTCGTAGGATCGCGACAGGTGGTTGTAGTTCGTAGGATAGGGTTTACTGTTGAGGAACCACCAAATCAATATATTTTCTGAACCTTATCTTCTCAGCTTTACCACAAGCCTTGCAGATGTGCTTGCACATTTATTTGTCTGTACATTTGAATAGTAGTGTTATTTAGAGTAGGCTACACATCCTTTTTATTTGCTTTTATTATATATTTTTTACAGAATGTATGCTTGAAATGCTTTGAAACTGCGCCCTCTATCGACGAGATGGCAAGCACGAGGAGCAGAATCTGCTATTTTGGAATAAGCAAAACTCACTGTGTAGTTTTTATTTAATTAGATGCCAGCAACAACGAGTGCTGGTATGTTAACAAAACATGGGAACACAAAGGAGCCCTGCACCTTTTCGAGGTGAAACCTATATTTAACTCAAATGTAGGTGTATTTCCTACAGAATGCTAGATCCTGTAGTTTTGTTTTGCAGCCTTGTAAGATTAGCCTGCTGTTTTCTGTGGCTTGCTATACGGTCTATGGGTTTGCTAGATGAGGATAATAACATTTCTAACAATCTCCTTGTGCACAACGATGTAAATTAAATTATGGTAACATTTTGTGTATTTGAAAATGTTCTTTTTGATTATCACACATTGACAGTGTGGTTTGCTTTGATTTATATTTTATTTTTGATAACCTAATGTGCATTTTCTACAGTAGTCAATAGCATACGCTACTACTTTCATTTGAGGGCCAGCAAATCAATTAACTGTAGAACATGATACGTTTTTGAAATATGTAATGTATTCATATATACAGTATATTCAATATATTGCCTCTTATTTGTCAGGAAAAACACTGGAGAATAACAAGAGATATGTGAGTTGGCAATGCTGGAATGGAATGCACGCTGACATCCAGAGCACATGCTATCAACCATAGAACTATAGCGAATGTAGGGCTACTGTACATACAGTATGCTTCCTACAGAACCTAAGACAGCTACAGTGCCATGACCCCACAATGTAAGCTACAGTAAAAGTAGGCTACACTATCTAATGTATCACTCTATCTAGATAGTTATATGAATTTCGTATTTTTATGTTGGTGAAATAAACAGAAATGCATTAACGTGAAGAAATGTTTTTGCTGTCTATGTTCATTACAAAATAAATTAAGGCTACTGTAATTTGGCTTTCCCATACTTTTGATAAATAACATATTTGTTTATTTATTAGCCTATAAATAGTATAAAAAACAATATTTCCTTATGTAGCAAACATCGACATGTTTCCTAGGGACATATATATAATATGTTTTACACCAATCTAAAACAAATACTAGATCATTTTTGTGTGTATAATTGTTAAGATTTTCTTACTTACTTGGTTGTTTTTTGGCAGGGTGTTTTTTTGCTTTGTGATGAGAGGTGAAGACTCCTTCAGGTAGGCATTTAAAAATAATAATCATGGAGCCCTGTAAAACCATCTGTCGACCATCAGACCGCTGTTATAAACAAGCTCTAGGCTACTGATTTACAGTAATGGCAGGAAATGCCTTCACAGTGACATTGAATATACTGTATATTATTGTGAAGTGTATACTGGTATTTATTGATGTTGGGGCTTAAAGTGTAAGCCAGTCATAAAATATTAACAGTCAAATTTGATACATTAAAAGCATATGAAGCGGAAACTAAAAGTCACCCTCTCACCGTGGTTTCAGGAGTAGACACAATACAGTGCCGTCACTTCGCCGCGGTATCGCCGGGGAGGTTTAGGGTTCAGTGTACCGGGAATTAGAGCACCTCTCGCCCCCACATTACGAAACCCAACCATGGTCTCGCCGTACACAGTCATGTCAAACTCTCTGTCTGAGTATGACACGACGCATACATGCACACGCAGAGAGACCCACACCATTTACATGTATCACGGTTGTCATTAATAGCCTATATATGGAGTCTGCATCACACAGGAAAAATAAAAATGTTTTTATTTGATTGTGTCTTACCCTATCTAATACATACATACGGTTACGTTTAGAAATACCATTAGTCCTAAATGCTTAGTCCACTATCGCAGAGTGGCATGACACACAAAGGTCTTTCGCGACCACCAACAACGGAACAGTCAACTGTACATTGTTATTTATAGGTCACAGTGCTTCAGTGTTGGTAGCGGTGATGTCATGTGAACACTACTCAATTTAAAATATAACTTTACTACGATTCTCCCAAACCCACGGCATCCATGCTTTCACTTTAGTTTTGCTATTATGTTGTAGATAGTTTGTAGTTTACTGTATGTGTCAAAACAAAAACTATCTAGCAGAAGCATAACTTGTGCACCCATAAGGTAAGGTAAGTTAACCACATTAAGATACTCCTCAAGTAAATTAGCACAATATAATGACGCTTTTTATTCTATGACAGACAGTGTTTATTAGGTGTCGTAAGTGTCTCTAGAATGAGGGAGGTCCGGGATCGGTGATGTTGCATGTTGCATGAGTGTCGAGGAGAGATGCAGTCCAGTTTTATGCTTTTGTCTTTAACAGAGGAACATAGGAGATTTGAGCCGACAACTTTCCGAACTCAGGGCAGACACTCTAAACCACAAGACCACTGAGTTTCTTAGCTTTGCCATGAAGAGTCTGCTACGTTGTACTGACTACATGAACGTGTGCAGACATTTCTTTTGTCTACTTCAAATCTACACTAGAATAGAAGGAGCTATTTTGTTGCAATTTCTAATCATAAAACTGATTAAATGTAACATATGGGTCAAAATGATAAGACTCACTTGACTTGAAGAGAAATAGATGAGTGTATTTATTAGTTGAAGGAAAGAAAATGGTAAATAAAAAGAACAACACACATGGGCGTACTGATGTATGCATGTATTGTCCATGTGTGCTTTGACCAATAGTGTTAGTGTGCTTTCCATTCAAATCCAAACACGGGCGATAGTACGGATGGTGGCTTTTATGAGGACTAGAAGCAAATTGCTGCTTCTACTCAGAGACATTACACTACAGTACATACTGTGTAGAAGCCCCTGTTCGATTTATTCTACTTCTTTATTTTAAATTGTAAATGGCAGATTACTGCGTGTGTGTGTGCATGTGTGTGTGTGTGCCTTTCCGCCCGCATGCATGCATGCATGTGTGTGCGTGCGTGCGTGCGTGTGTGTGTGTGCGTGCATGTGTGTGTGTGTGAGTGAGTCAAGCCTTTGAAAATGCGTTCAAGTGAAGGAGTGCAGATCTTCACATTCATTGTGAAAGTGTGTGCCTCCATGTAAGGCTGCGGTGTTTTCTTTGCTCAGCTTGTGTGGCCTTTTTCTTCAAGATCATAAAGGTGCGGCTGAGCGATCTCTCTCTCACACACACACACGTGCACGCGCACACACACACACACACAGGCTGATGTGTGAAAGGTCACAGGCTTTGAAAAATCTCCAACAAACTCTCTCTCTCTCTCTCTCTCTCTCTCTCTCTCTCTCTCTATCTCTATCTTTGTCACTTGTCCCTTCCCTTCCTCACCCCCCCTCACCTGATCTGTCCCTCACTCCGTCTTAGAACCCACAACCACCTCCCCATCGACACGCCTCCTTTCCATCCCTCTCACGCGCCTACAGACACACCGTACGCGCACAGCATTATCCTTCTGACACCGACGTGCATGCCAGCGCCATGACAAGCTGACAGGTAAGAAGTGATTCACTTGTTAAGCAATTCAGCTCTTACTTGTTCTACAAGTTACACGTTACGCTGACGCTGTATGGTAGAGGGTTATTCAGCGCTGCCAATATCAGGGGACCCTAAATGTATAGTGGCAGGTCGGTGGGTGAGCCAGACCTGTTTTGAAAGCGTCCGCGGTCATTCAACATAATGAATCAGGTGAGCTCAGAGAATAATCACTTAAAATGTCGACGCAGCCATAAAGTGAGGGTGATTAGCTCCACTAAAATATGTCAGCCCTACTCGTTTAACTTGCCAAGTTGCATTTATGTTGACTTCAGTCTTGTGTGAAAGTTAGCATAACAATATCTTTGCAACTCTGTCTCTTAGCACGTTTTCATGCAGCGTACACTAGGGTATCTCAGTATGCCGTCTGTGATCTAGAAAGTGATAGAAGATATGTTTTGTTGTCAGTGTTGTTCAGCCATCACAACAACACTAAAACACAGGCCGGGTAATCTCTGGCTAAGATCTCTGAGCCACAACAAAACATGTAACATGTTAGTGAAAGCGATGTTTAGGCTATACAATATGACCCCGTTGCATAGCAGCCATCGGTTTTGCCCCTCAAAATATGTGATGGGGTTGATGTACTTCTTGCCCGATAACAAAATGATCACATGGAAGTCATCTGGGATTCATATTCTAATCCTTACATTTGTGCATCTTATGCATGTTTACCCTGATCAAAGGTTTATTACTCTGATATACAATGTTCTAGTGCTGTATACTCTATATATGTGAGTTTTATTGCACATTGGTATCAATGTGTTCGGATGAGCCTAAGCTATTGAATTGTTTTTGTTGACTCTATTTTTGGTCCTTGCGGTGACCTCCTTTGACATCTGGAGAGAGAATGGGGGCAACCACCTCTTTTATTTTGTCACTTCGACCTAAACCTGCGTAATACGGCTCAACTGCCAAAACATCTGTTTTCTTGGTTGACAGAAGCCTTAAGAAGACCGTACACATCAGTATGAGAAACAAACACAGTCCATAAAATATGACAATATGTTAGGTTTGGAATTTGTTAGCTTCTAGTCAGTCTGCATCTGTAGTAGTAGGTAAGTTGTACCTATACTGTAGAAGAAGAAAACAATAAGCATTACATTATGTTATTTAGTCTTGTATGCTGCACTATATACGTATATGTGTCAAGGTTGTATGGAGGACAATGGTGCTCTGGTTAACTGTTGTAAATCTCAGATCTTATTCATCTCTTCACCATTAACCTCCATTAATAGCAATAAACCACAATGTGCATCCATGTTAAATGACTGAAAGTCTTCATGAGCATCCGGGGACCTCATAATGTATTTAAAACATGAATCAGTTTTAATTAAGCAGGTTCAAGACGCAAGTGATTTATTGAGTATATTTGAGCTGTAATTTGTTGTGAATCATTTTAATTTGCTTTGATAATGCCATAGCAAAATCATGGTGGTTAGTCTGCTTTAGCCTAATACTGTAACTCCTGTGTAAACGCTAAGTTTTGTATAGTTAGCATCAACAACAAATTGACAAAGGTTCTGATTTGTGTTATGCGTAAAATATCAAACAAAAAAGGCAAATTTTGTATGCATGAATGGAATGAAAAGTGGAATGGAGATCGGACATGTTAACAGACAAATTAAATAGATTGCTGTTCTTTATTTGCGTGAGGTTTTGACCATAAAGCTAATCTTTCTTTAACATAATTTGCATGCATACTTGTTTTATGAGCATAGTGTCACAAATAGTTGATGTCAGATTTGTGTTTTAGTTATTTATCAACAGTCTCAATTTACATTTACATATAATAGTATGCATATTGGTGGTGGGACTTAGTGAAATATCAGTAATATGGATTCGCCCCTCTTTCATAAAACTATCATTGTAGAGGCCTAAATGGCATTATGTTTTATTAGGAAATTAATAGTGGATGATTTTTAGAAAATCACAGCCTCTCAAGCAGAAATTGCAATATCCTTTTGCAAACCAACACAACAGTATACAACCATGCGCTTTCATTAATTATTAAAACATGGTAATTACGGAATACATTATGGAAAATGGATTCTCTGAATAAATAACCATTTTCAGCTGCTATCGCCAAATGCACTTATTTTAAGTTGTTTTGGAGTAAACTGTCTGCTTACGAAATGTACAGTATGTAATATCTCAGAATGATGAACAAAACAATGCCCTATAATAGCTGCACAACGGCAGCTAATAAAGTAAACAATGTTGTGTTGACAATTGTACAAGGTGGTGTTTGTCCGCACTTAAATTACATTTCAATATTGTTCTTTAAAAGGCAGAGTTTGTTCTATTTGAATGCATGAAGGGTACGAACAGATTGCACATCTTTAAAGCACAGCAGTATGTAGGAATATGAATTCATACTTTATCACGATACAATAAGATCAAACAAGCAAATGAAATCCATTGTTTATTATTTTGTCTGATAAAATAGATCAAAGTCTGTCAAAATAGAACATTTAACAAATGTAGCTGCGTTTGTGAAAAGAAAATGAGTTAGAGTTACGATGTGTCTCCTCTTTAGTCTGTTTTAATGACTGAATGATAATTCATAGGTAGCGTGCGCCTTAACCGAATGCACACCAGTAAAATATAGTGTTTCTAGTTGCGGTGCTACACAGTAGCTTCCACGCGGGCCTAATGTTCAGCTCACACGGTGCCCGTACATAACCGTGTTCGGCGGTTTAATTTCTCATTACTCTCATCCGCGTGGCACCTCCGCTCTCTCTCTCTTTCTCCGTCATCCCTTGTTTGACGGAAGACAGACGGAGAGACCGGGTCGGATGTAGAAATATAGACTGGAGGAAAAGCCCAAAAGCGGTGTGCGCTTTCCCCCCACCCCTGCTCCCTGAGCTGTTAGGTTCACTTTCAGAGAATTCTAGAGAATGTTTCTCCCACACACACACACACACACACACACACACACACACACACACACTCCTAAATTACCCCGTCTTAACTCAATTTACATCCTTTTATTTGCATCTTTGGTTATTTCGTTTTCTGCGTCTGTGTGCATACGTTTGCACTAACGCTTTTTTCTGTCAACTGTAATATGTTTGCTTCAGACTAGTTGGTGGGAAAAGCAAAGGGACATTTCATAGACAAACTGGTTCTAGTTGACTACAGCTAAAGTAGTAGTCCGCTCGTTTGGTAACGTTGTTTTTTTATTTCTTCTCCCAAAATGTTTTCCAAATAAATTGCGTATACTGCAAAGAAAGCACATTATTGCTTAAAATAAAATACACAGTTTTGATACAGGTACGTATTACCATATCTTGTGCATAATAATTATGAGGTTTGCAGCAATGACATGTAGGCACTGTACCTGCGACCTCAGAATTAACATTCCCACCTACACACACTGTTACACACGGCTGCACACGCACACGCACTCACGCACACACACACACACACACACACACACTAACAGAAATATATAGACAGTTAGATTTAACCAGTGTGTCAATGTCATACAACATGTACAATTTCCCAGAAAGCAGCGTTCTACCCAGTCTACCCAGTAGTCTCCCAGTGTTAAAAACACAAGGCATCTGTCCAGCAGTCCTCCCCTTTAATGGCTCCCCTCCCCCCACTCTACTGCCTCTGTTCTGCCTAGACCTTCACATATATAACCCGGTCTCCCGGCCTTTCTGTGTGGAGTTTGCATGTTCTCCCCGTGTCTGCGTGGGTTTCCTCCTGGTGCTCCGGTTTCCCCCGCTGTCAAAAACATGTCAGGTTAACTCTCCAGTCAGTGTCATGTGACCAGTGACACTGGCCTCTACCTGGAGTTGGTCCCCGGGCGCTGCACAGCGGCTGCCCACTGCTCCCTTGATAAATGCAGAGGATGAATTTCGCAACATGTGACAATAAAAACACCTTCGCCTTCAGAGCTTTTAATTCACTTGCGACCGCTAAGCGGTTTTAACCTTTTATTTTGCCTTGGTCGACAACATCCACATTCTGGGAGCACATTGCCCTCGGACAGACTTCTGCATGATCATAATGTAGCTGTGACAGAAATGTCGCTAAGTCTACATTTTTCCATGTGTGAACACAGGGTCAAAATAGTCCCTGGGGTCAGGTCGTCTTTAGATCTGCATTGTGAACATACTTTCATACTTAGTCTGCTCGATAACCAGTGATACAAGGTAAAATAGAAACACAATTGCCACATAAACATCCAACATATAGACTTATTTTTTAAAGACGTTGATTGCTAAACAGGCCTACTTTTAGTTATAACACTGCATGCATGCACTGTATCAAGTATATAGTCACATTGTTTCAATATGACAATAATAAAGATTCATTGCATTTATTTCTCAACATGTTAATATCTCTTAATTAATATATTATTTTTAACAGACATTTGTTGTCAATTTTTACCCTCCACCAAAAAAATTGCCATTGTTACAGTCTTTGGTAAATGCCCACTCAGTTTTTATGAAAAAAATGTACAACTAATTAAGGCTACTTTGCCCATGTTTTATTTTAAATAGATGAATTTGCAATCTAATATTGTTATGTAGTCACTCAAAAAAATCATATAAATATTTATTTTATTTCATTTTTATGTTGCGTTAAAATGAGCTGTAATTGAAGTACATTAATTAAAGGTGTGATGCACATTGACTGTGTTTCCTCATAATCTTTTTATAATTTTATATTACAGGGGTTTTGACTATTTGTAGATACAAAATACCCAATGCAAAGTAAATGTCAGGTCTGAATACATTGTATTCAATGAAGAAAGAGTATTCACACATCCAGGGTTCTCTTATATAGCTTATAACTTACAGCTATAAAAATAGATGGGGAGGAAATACTGTGGCGTAGAGTTGTAAGGGCGAGCTTAACATAGTTTTAAGAGTTTAAGAGTAGTTTTGAGATGATCCAGTCCTACAATATTGCCTGTGTGACTCCCACTAATACTGTACGATACGGTAATGTAACACACTGAACCTTTCCAGTGTACTGTATTTAAAGCTCTCCAACTTCCAGTCCAAAACCAACATGTGTCTAATTTCACTACAGCAGCAACCTAGCTGCTACTTTCTAATTCATTTGGTGTAAATATGTAACTTCCCTGCACTAGACACTAGACAGCTCACTTGACCTATTTTAGTTACACTATAGCATTTATTTATATGAAATCATCTGAGATTGTTTTATTTACTCTTTTAAATACTTGTCATATTTACTATTTTAAATACTTTAAATACTCTTCTTTGGCCTGTTTAACTACCCGCTCAGCTGTAAGGAGCAAGGTTGTCATGTCGACCATTTAATACAGTACGTCGTATAGGACTATTCTACCTAGTGATCTTGTTTGCATGTGTGCATGTATGTATTTTAAGGATGCCATGCTGTGTGCATGTATGTATTTTAAGGATGCCATGCTGTGTGCATGTATGAGTTGAATACAATGGTTGTGTGTCTGTGTGTGCGTGCATTTAGTGTGTGTTTGTGCGGGGGCGACAGCAGGGTATTCAGAGGGTTCCCTGAGCCCTCATCACTCCCCGCTGTCTTCCTTCCTGTTTTGTCCTGTCTCACTTCCTGTCAGCTGACTCAGGCAGTGAATGTTGCTCTGATAAACAGCTCCGTTAACGCCCACACACAAACATATACACACATATGCAAATATATATATATATATATGTACACACACTCTCTCACACAAACAAACACACACACACATGCACGCACACACACACAGAGCATGTTTTCTGCTTCCTATTGCCATATAACATTTGTCAAGGGTTTAATGAAATGGCAGAGAGACTAGAGAGAGAGAGAGAGAGAGAGAGGGAGGGAGAGAGAGGGAGGGAGGGAGAGAGAGAGAGGGAGGGAGAGAGAGGGAGGGAGGGAGGGAGAGAGAGAGAGAGAGAGAGAGAGAGAGCGAGAGACCTAATAAGAGAAGTGACAGGTCGTAACAGGGATGGTTGTGTGGGTGTGCATGGGGGGGTGTATTTCAGGGTATTTACATGGATGTTAGTGGTGTTTGTATTTGATGGGCCAGAAACACACACAGACTAACAAAATAATTCCCACTGTTTGCAGACATCTGTTTTCACATAAAATGTCTGAACAACCACTAAATCACACACGCACGCACACACACACATACAGACGAACAGAGAGAACACTGCCCTTGTGAAACCAGAAACACACTTCACGCACCTCCCACACCCGAGATCTGAAGTTCTCCAGGTCCAATAGAAACAATAAAATGAGACACAATCTAACAACACAGATCAGTTTAGTTATGTCATCAAACAGAATAAAGATGTCAGGAGTAGCTTGGTCTAGTCTATGTGTGTGTGCGAGTGTGCGTGTGTGTGTATGGGTGATTAACGAGGTCTGTTATAGATTTGGATGACCTCATCAGATTCAACGTGTGCACGTGTGGACATCCAATAAATGCCAGACACAATATTAATAATATATATTATTTTAACACACACACACTCCAAATAATATTTACTTGCGATTATTTAAGTGTGTTGTTTTTGTTATTTTGTGTTGTTTCATCTGAAACTATACACATTTTGTGAACGTCCCTGGGTTTGTTTTGTGTTCACACGGCAAAATGTGTAGTTGACGTGTATAAGCCAGTTGTGAAAGCATACTGACAATTGTACGTCCGTTTTTCCGTGCGGAATCGTGATGAATCCAAAGAGATGAACGTTGCCCTAATCTACAACTACTTATTCTTAGTTTGCCAATTTAAACTTTCTAATCGGACCATCAGGACACAAACCCTGCTGGGGTCCATGAAGCCCACAAACCTGCTGCTTCACAGAAAGCACCAAACACCTGTGTGTGCGTGTGTGCACAGAGTCCAATACACACACACACACACTGCTGTTAATCGTGTGGTTTGTGGAAGGTCATGTCTGCCTGCAGCTTCTCCATAAACATGACACGCACACACACACACCTTGACAGCCTGTTTAAATCCTCCCACACAAGCTACACCAAAACTAACACACAGATATGCCATCTGCTCTCTCGTACTTTTTTTTTCTCGTACTATATTCTACCTGCTTTATTTGTGCATATTCCATTGATTCTATTCCATTCTACCGTCTCTAGTGTGTTGTACTTCTGTGTGTGTGTGTGTGTGTGTTTACCTGTAGCATGACTCTGTACTGCTCCTCTGGTCGATTCACCACACACATGTTACAGCCCATGATGTCTCTCTCTCTCTCTCTCTGTCTCTGTAGGTCCACAGGGAACAACTTGCACTCTGGTCAGTGGTCAATATGTCAATGTCCCACTGCTTTGTTAGTGTCTTAATGCTCTCTCTCTCTCTCTCTCTCTCCGGGATGCTGGTGTCAGTTCAGAGACGTTCTGTCTTTATTCTGCAGAGATTGTCCTCTGGTCGCTGCAGATAATTGTTTTTAAAAGCAATTAGCTTAAAGGTGTCGTTCACTTTTCACTCTTCTCCAAGCCGCATCAGAGGGAAAACGACAAGTTCTTCTTCTATAGTCTCTCGCTGGTTCATCTGTTTGACAACAGCACAGCAGAACTAGCAGCACAAACTACTGGGAAAAGGTGCCTTGTTGTTTTTGTAAACACTTCTCGCAATAAACAATGTTATCCTTGTTCCCTGGGGAGAGACCCATCTCTTCTCATCATGGCAGAAATTATTTTGTATTCATAGTCACCAGACGGTTATGTCCTGCAGGAGTTCAGACTTCAAAACACTGCAGCAAACTGTTATGCAAATGAAGAAACAATTCATTTTGCCCTGGGATGCAATATCCCAGATAATTCCGTGTGAATTTCACCCAATGATAAAGAGATGCATATGGACTATAACAATGCCGTTGGTCTCTGGGGAAATGGAAAATTAATATGTATGTGTGTGTGTGTGTGTGTGTTTACTGAATGCATGCGTTTCACCCTGTGGTGTTTTAATTAAGTTACTCCTACGCGCTGTAGTGTGTCTTTCTTTGTTGTCTGCAAGGCACAATGGTTTGTGTATTCAATGTTCCAGAGCTGTTGATCAATCAAATAGATGTGGGCTTGCGTCTAATAGTGTACTGTATTATCTCTCTCACACACACACACACAGAGGTGTATTCAATAGTATATAATAAAAAAAACACACACATTTCCACTTAAAACTGACTATTGTGGATTCAATACTGTGAATCTGACAATAGCTATAAGGCTTCTGAAGGTAATGTATAGTAGCTGAAGGTCATTTACAGTAGCTGCTATTGTGAAAACATGTAATAAAGCAATGGCCTCCGGGACATTCAATAAGGGTTCAGCTGTTTTAAATTCAGTTCAATAGCTAATTCAACCTGACATTGGTCTTTAAATTGAACACATTCAGCAGTGGGTTCTGTGTTCAGTGCTTAAGGCTTTAAAATGTTGGAAAGTATATGGTATACATACAGCATATGTACTCAAGGTTGTGCTTAACAATAATCATTTATGGTAAAGTTATATATTTAAGCAGATGTGGTTGTTAGCCTGCATTCTTAAACATGTAAACGTTAATCTTACTCCTATTTGTAGATGATGTGCTTTGTTTTCTGCTTTTGTGTAAAATCTAAAAACATTTTTATTGAGAAAAATGTGTCATGATTTGTATTAATATCATATGAGAGTAACACCTTTTTCTCTGACGTTAAATATATTTCCTTCTTATAATTTAATTTGAAGTGTAATTTTAATTATACATTCAGTCGTATTTAAACTATTAGTCCACTATAAGTCTGTTACAGTTTATGGAATCAGTTTCCAGTCTTAAATTATTCTTCATACTCAGTTATATCTAACATGTAATTAGTGTAACACACACCAACACATGCAGACACACATTCAATACTGTGCATAGAACTAGAGTAGTCTCACCACCTAATATCTTTCAACATAATAATATTCAACATGCTGATTACTTCAGACTGGTTAGTCTCTCTTGACAGATTTACAGGTGACCACACACGATATTAACAAATAAATAATGTAATATTATAATTAGCGTAATTATCTAATCGGCTACGGTAGGATACATAATTATTGTGATTGTTCATGTAGATTGTTGTTTTTCATTATAAATGCAGAAATAATTAACTATTACAGATGCTGTGTCTACTGCCAATTTAAATAGTTGTTCCTGGTAAATTCTGTGTTGAATGTAATCTCTTAATCCTTTTTTCTTTTTGTGTGTGAACAAGTAAGTAAAACAGTGTTCTCTTTTCTTCTGTCAAACAGATTTATCAAAGACGGTAATCCTCAAATCCTCTTCCCGTGGTGTATGACGGTGGGGTTTACAGGTTAGGAGGAGATTTGTTTTCTGTTTCTCTGCCAGCTCTCCTTATTTCTCCTTGTTCTCCTTTGCTCCTCTACTGAGGATAAAGACAGTTTAGTTTTGCTTTGCCAAAACCACTCAAACATGCACAGCCTGAGGCAGACCCAGGTTCATCAGACTGAGACTGGCTGACACGCACACACACACACACACACTTTCTAGCAAACACTGTTCTGATGAAAAATCTTTCTTGACGACAAATCAAAACCCAATCGCTCTGGAATAATCAATCATTCTTCCCACTTCACACCTCGTTAAAACATCCATCAACTCTGTCCAGGGTTTGTTACTGGGTGTAGTCGGTCTAGTGGGGTCCTCAACTAGAAGTGATTTTAAACATCTGACACATTCTTGTCCGGAACATTCTCTGGTCCTGCACCTGGTCTTGAGGTTAAGATCCTTCTCATTTATATATATCTCCTCACCTGGAGTAGATCCCAGCACAACCCCCCTAACGTGGCTCCGTTGAGAAGACAGACTGTCCTGTATCTTCTAGATCACGTGGGAACCCCGAGTGTGACTGGCAGTCCTAGGTGAACCAGGTGATCGAGAACCGGCTCAATACCTGGAAAAGTGTTTTATCCAGGGAGGGGAAGGGGGGCGGGGGGGGCTTCAGAGCTGCCGTCCGCTTCCCAGGAACAGTGAGCCTTGTCTGCGATGAGCCTTCCCACAGCCGTCCCTTCTGTCTTCTCTGGCTTCCATCCGTTCTTGCGTGACGGATTGTTATGAGAAAATAGATCCAGCGCTAACTCATTTAACCCCGTCTGCGCCGGTCGCTGGGCGGACGTCGGTGGGCAGTTATTAACTGGAGATTTTAATCTAATCCATTTGGAGGTGCGTCTTTTTGCCGTCTGGAGCTGCAGCCAACGGCAACCGGCAATTAATTTTCTCTCTGCGATCCTTGTTCCCCTCCTCCTCTCTCTCTCTCTCTCTCTCCTCTCTATCCTCTCTTTCTTGCTCTCTCTCCTCCTCCAATGCTCTCTGCACTTGCTCCTCTCTCTCTCCACCTCTCTCGCTCACTCTCTCCTCTCCACCCAGCACTCTCTCTCTCTCTCTCTCTCTCCTCTCCTCCTCCCTCTAGCATTCCATGAATTATTCTCTCCTCTCCTCTCCTCTCCTCTCTTCTCCTGCACATTGTGGGTTGTGATTGTATTGCCTTTATAAACATAGATGCTAGTGCATTTTGCTCTCCCACCAGCCACCCCGCTCTCCGTTATCTGGGCGACCCACTATTATTACCCAGATAATCGTGTGAATGAGAGAGACACAAATTGAACATGAAACACAAACACCTCACACACACACGCACACGCACATGCACGCACACACGCACACGCACACAGGCACACACAAACAGGCACACACGCACGCGCACGCACACGCACACACACATGCACACACGCACACGCACACACGCACACACACACGCGCACACACATGCACACACACACGCGCGGTAAAGTGTGTGTTCTGCCATGACGGAGACAAACAGTTGTTTGGGCATTATGCGTGTTATCTGCATCTGTTACATGCTAACAAGGCAGGAACACGCTTGTCTGCTATCATAATTTTAATGCAGTATAATAATATTCATAATCAGAATCATAAGAATAAAACATTTTATTTCAGGATGCCATTCAAAACACTCAAGGACATCTTACATTGTACTGTACATAGGCACATTTTCATTTTAACATATTTTGATACTTTGATATATCTGTATATATGTATCTTTTATTCATTTTCTCTCTGCTTTCCTGCACTTTTGTCTGAGGGCCCGAGTCTCACTGTTAAACCAGGGTTGAGATTTTACCTTGGGTCGCTTAAGTTTGAGTGGGGCGACGATATCAAGAATGTCTGTACTAGTGGTATTAAACAGAGTCACCAGCTCTTCTGTACTCAGAGAGGAGGAGGAAAACGTTGTAATGCTAGTATAAGAAGAAGATATGAAGGCATCAGAAGATAGCCTGGCAGTAGACTCATTAAGTGGCTGAATATAATGGTCTTCCATACAAGGTTTAGGGGATGGTTCAGAGAGTAATGCATACTTACATACATACATATTAATACAGTACACATAACAACACATATCTATTGAATACACGGTCAGTTTGTAGTTATACTGTATACAGTACACTACATAACAACATAAGTTTTTTAAGGGCCAATATTTAATAGTGCTGCGCCTGTCTGTGACTATTCTTGATAATGGAAAACCTGTTATTAATAATTTATTATAAATATTTATTGAAAACACTACGTTCAATACTGTACAGTAAAGACACACTGTATTCAGTGACTACAGACATGAGTGCGTGTGTGTGCGTGTGCGTGTGTGTGTGTGTGAATCTCTCAGTCGGAAAGCTTCTATTGTCAGTCTGTAGGTTCAAAGACACACACAGACACATACAGACAAGATACCATACACATATAATATTGCACTTTCACACACACACACACACACACACACACACACAATACTATAAATGTGGGGGGATGGAGATGATGGGTGACAGTAGAGCATGTGATTTGACTGTAAATCACACATGCACACACGCACACACACACAGTCAAGTAAAGGCGTGCTGTGTGAGTCTTGACGAGGAGATCTCCTCAGTAGTGAGAGGTGGGGGAGGGAGGGGGAAAGGGGGGCCAGAGAGCTTGAGGATGACCTCTATCGCGACCCTCTTAAGATGAAGAAAGCAAGGGATTGGCCGGGCTGAGCGGTGGAGCGATACGGAGCTGTGATGACTTCTGTATACCTTCCATGGCTCCTCTGTCCTGCCATCATGCTTATCTGCACTCTACGGTGTCAGTTTTCACTATCGGAAATATTTATACGTAATATGTTAGCTTCTCTCTCTCTCTCTCTCTCTCTCTCTCTAACCTGGTCTCTCTCTCTCCTCTCTCTCTCTCTCTCCCCCTCTCTCTCTCTCTCCTCTCTCTCTCTCTCTCTCTCTCTCTCTCTCTCTCTCTCTCTTATCTAGTGTTGTTACCTTCTCAGTTAACTTTTACTTTTACAATACTTCCACATTAGGTTCATATAATTCAGGTGTTTGTAGTATAACAAATATACTGTATATATATAATATTACTGTAAACACAGATGTAAGAAATTAATGTGTCTGAACTATATATTATTATTTAAGCGAGACATCACACTTGGGCGTGAGAGAGAGAGAGAGAGAGAGAGAGAGAGGGTGGGGGGGGGGGTGGGGGGGGG
>JAODUH010016217.1:0-27022 GCA_027564835.1 Typhlichthys subterraneus | reverse complement strand
CCAACTGCCTTTAAGACATTCAGAATTGGATGACACTAAACGCCCTCAAACTTAACAGCAGCAAGACAGAGGTCCTGCTCATTGGCTCCAAATCCACTCTCTCCACACAACAAAACCCTAGCCTAAACATTGCTGTTCTTCCCATTCCACTGTCAACAGCTGCGCCAAAAGTCTTAGTGTGACATTTGATAACTCCCTATCATTTGAATCCCACATCAAACCATCACCCGGGTATCCTTCTTCTACCTCCGAAACATATCCAGACTCCGCCCTTAACTTTCCTACTCAAGCACTGAAACTCATCCACGCCTTAGTCACTTCACATCTGGATTACTGCAACTCTCTTCTCTCTGGCATTCCCACCAAATTCATCAATAGACTCTAATTAGTTCAGAATCCTCACCCCACCAATACAAGGTGAACAGATCACATCACTTCAATTCGGAGTGATGTTACCTTCAGCTTCTCTGCCCGCAGTCTGGAACTCATTCCACTGCACATTCAGCATGCCACCACAGTCATCTTGTTTGCTAAATTACTCAAAACCCACCTCTTCAAGATTGCCTATGACATTTGACTCTATTTTTCCACTCTCAACCTTTATTTACATTTTTTTTTACAGACTATTTCCTCGTTGAAGGATGTATGAATGACAGAATGTTTTTTTTTTTTTATTATTCTCTACTCCGCCCATTTCCCACTCGTATTTTCGAGGCGACGTCTGCGAGTATTTAGACTTACCACTCGAGTTGGCCACGGTATTGTCATCTCAGATTTATCACAGAATTCTTCACACAATGTGCGATTTCGACCTATCTTCGGCTTTGGAGGATAGGTAAGTTAAACATTAGCGTTAAGACCTATAACCTGCCATATCCTATGGTTACAAAGTTCAGCTTTTATATATTAACCTATTTGGCAGAGTATAGTGTTTATGTATGGTTCTATGCAGTAACAATAAATCACATTACAAATGTTTAGCACGTTATTGTGTCTACTCACTGGTGAAGTATATGGGGCTGACGGCTGCCCAGGTGAAAAATAGCCCAAAAAATAGTGGCCTATTCCGATTATCTCAATCTCTTGAGAAACAAATCAAATTATTATTTTGTGATCAGTTTAAACTGTTTCTCCTAAACCTCTCCCAAACATGTGTGTGCCATATAGGCTAAGCATCCCATAACACAGTGCTCTGTGAAATAGTCAGTTTTCACAATCGTCATGCGATCTAGGCCTATGTCTCCACTGTTTTAAAAAGTAAGAATAACAGGGCTGACCGATATTGCGTTTGCTATTTGATTTGGGATATGCTATTCTTTTAATAAAATTATATGGTCAAGCCTTGTCTATGTAATTGATTAAAACGTGATGAGCATACCACGAGACAGGCAATCGTCAGAATATCTGAACCATTCTAATGCAAAGATGCAAACGTCCAAATAGCCTAAAACAAATGCCGTGACTGTGTCAAGTTAAGTAAATTATAATTAACTTGACACAATAGGAGTAGGTTTGGGCTGTTGAGCAATGCCTGATGTTGAGAGCCATCGTTAACTTATGCCCCCCTTGCACTGGCAGGCGATTGGGCGCACTCTGTCAGTGGATATAGGACTGTACTGTACTCTACTGTGTGCTTGTTGGTTCTACAGTATCGCAATCTTGATATGCAATGGTTTGATTACAGCTCAACTGAATCAGACGAGAAAGACTATGAAAACTCCTCATGTGAGGTAAGATGGTTAATATCATGAATTGCCTTGAATTGCCATGAATTGGCCTTTAAAGCCACTAAAACTAGATCTAATAAAAAAATCTAAATACATTTTAAATATATAGATAGATAGATAGATAGATAGATAGATAGATAGATAGATAGATAGATATACTAATAGTAATACGAATAAGAATTAAACTCTACATATTTTGTTTCTTGCCTTTTTTGAGCACTCTTTCATATCCACAAAATAGCTAATAAAAAAGGCATATAAAATAATTCAGACAATATGCTAAACTTGGCAAGAACTCTTTGCTGAATAAAAGTAGTTATTTCCTCCATTGGTTTCAGATCAAAACAGCAATGCGGGTTTTTTCAACAACAAATAAGATTGTAACTTCAAGAGACACTAGGCCTATATGCAAATAATCATTTAGAGACAGATTACTCAATGAGTCATTTCTTGAATCATATAGACTATGGAAAACATTTAAGCGTTTCATGTTTTCACTGCATAGGATTTTCAGGATGAGGTCAGAATCGATGAAAATGTCAACTTGGTGGTTTCCCACCAACACAAGAAAATGAAGAATGTAGTTACCTTAGTGGTGTGTCTGCGCACGATTATGAAGGAAGTCCGCAACGCGATGGAAACGTTGATCAATGGTAGGCCACATTCACTTACAGTGGGCATACTTGTAATATACACTATATTATACTATATATACAAATATTTGCAGCGTTCTCTGATGTGAGTTTAAGTACTGTGTATGTGTAATGTGTATATACTTTTTCCATTTCTCTTTTCCATTTCTCCTTTTGTAGAACATGTGATTAAGGAATCTGATGGAGGCAGTGCAGCTAGTGCACGCAGAATCTTCATGCGTTCTGACAGTGATAAGCCGTACACTCTGTGCGACTGTTTGCAGAAGGACTTGGTCCAACTTGAGCTGGAACTGAAGGCTTGTACCCTCCGAGGAGAACATAGTGACAGGAAAGGTAATTTTAGCCACAAAAGCCATCATGTGAGTAATAGGAAAGAGAACACTTGCTTTTCTTGATCCTGTTGTATGTATGTATGTCTTTTATCCAAAGAGACATATAGCCATTGCACTCTTCCAATTATTTGATTAAGCTATTTGTCTTCATATTCTTCTATGAGGACCCCACTTCCTACAGTTGAATCATTATACATCCAATGTAACATTGGTTTAATACAAAGTTTTAATTATATTAGTAATTAGTATTGTTAAATGCACAATGTCTTCTCTCTCTCTCTGTCTCTTCTGCTCTCGCTGCCAAAATTCACATCATAGTGGAGTTCAAAATGGCAAAGTATGATCCTTGTCATGACGCCGATCATCATGGATTGTGTGTTGTCTTGTCTATCTTGGATAGCACACTATTCATTTCTTGTTCAGTGAAAGGTGAAGTGCCTACATTGAATCTGGAAGAGGTACACACCTACACACACACACACACACACACACACACACACACACACGCAGACACACGCACAAGACGGACATAAGAGTTGTGAAAAATTTGCATTTTGATAATCAGATGTGATTTTTGTGTCTAGAGTTGTGAAAAATGACACCAAGGATGTGAATTTTGGGGCAAAGAGCGGGATTCAATCTCTATCTCGTCTTCTTACAGTGTGAGACGGATCTGCAGCAAATCAATACTGAAGGTGACACAGTTCGTTTCCTCTTCTACAAGAACACCACCGCATCGTCACAGACCACTTTTGAATCTGTTAAGTACAGGGGCTGGTTCATCAGCACGTCGTCAGATGAAGACATGCCTGTGAACATGTGCCAGGAAAGCACTGCTAGCCGCTACACAACATTCAAAATCAACTAAGAAGTATTCACCCATCATCTTGGAAGCAAGAGCTCAGTAGATAACCAGTAGATAAGCTGTACTGGTCATTCACACCACTAGAGGGAGTTATTGTATACCAATAGACCAGGGCTCTATTTCAGCAAGCGTGTTTAGTGAAAAATTTTGTTGACTCTGAAATGACAGAAACTCTTGAGTTTTGTGTTTCAGAAAGATAACTCAGGCAAAGTTACCATGGTAACTGACTCTGTAAACCTAACCTGCTTGCTAGCAGGTTTTCTTTAACAAACCCTGAGTTTGTCCTCCCTTACACTGAGCCTGAAGACCTTTCCTTCTGAATTAATTCCCATTTACATCCGGAAACAATTTTGTGACCCTGATTAGATGTACAATAGCTGATTCCCATATAATGAAATGTTTGTTTGTTTTTTATCTTAACATTATTATTATTATTATTATTATTATTATTAACATTATTTACATTTGTGTTAAACGATAGGATATTCTACTATATTACTAAAGTATTGCCTGGAGCTGTGGTTTAAGCAGTAGCTCTGTGACTACATTAGTTTTTTGTAGACAGGTTTGAATCCAGCGGATGGGAATTTTTCAATCTGTTCAAATATCTCGTTCCCACTAATGTTTTGTCTCTACCGGTAACTGTTCTGTGCAATAAAGAAGAAAAAGTATATAAAAAACTACTGAATGTTTATTTACTTTTTCTGTCGCCAGGGACATCACTTTAGTTTGATATAATGTAATTTTATCATAGGCTATTTTTAACAAGAAGTAGGCTATAACATTTAACAATAGGCTAGTTATTTTTGGTCATGGTTGCCTAAAATCTTATAGTCTTATAGGCCTATACTGTAGTTTGTTTTATACACTTATTTGACATCTCAGTATTCTCTCAGTATAAAATAATTAGGCATATCTTATCTGTTCCCATAATCCAACACCAACGAAATAAGACACCAAAGCCTAATGGCTTAAATATGCACCCAATAAATCTTGGAGGGCTACAGCATGAAGAGAACACAAACTGATAAACATTTAACCATACCATTAAAAGAAACAGTTGTTTCTGAAATGGTGCCTTGTCAATAGCATAAGTATTGTACAAACAGTAAGATACTATTGTACCCTATGAACTAAGGACAATATAAAATTGAAACTAAAAAAATATACAACTTAAATTATACACAAATCACACTAAAGAAAGGGCACTCTGCAGTCACTACTTTTTAGACTTGCTTTTGAGAGAGATGTTTGCTTGCTCCAATGTATACTTTTCCTGTAACTTTCCACAGGCTGAACACAGCATGAACATGTTCTGCTATTAAGCATGTTAAGCTTGATTTTATTCTAGGCAGTCACCGTTTTGCAGCGTAGTATCTGAGCTCCATTGATAATGGCTTTGTATAGTAAGCACGACTGGGTACAGTCAATATCATATTGAAAGTTTAATAAATCTTATACCGTATTACAAACGTTTATACCTACATTAGAATTTATATTATCAGTAGTACAACACCTTAAAAAAATTCTGTAGGCAGACTGAACATATTGGACAGTCAACTGGAGGAATACACAAGCACTATTCTCACACAGTAGATCTTGAGGGACAGTTAGCAATTCATTGAACAATAAACGTATACGGTACATGCATTTTTCATGGTCCCCTTGGTGACTTACTTGGAGACAGTGCTGTACACATCCTCACACAATAATATAGTCATTGTCCTTGTTGCGGAATGTCAGTGCATAAGGACCCTATTAGGAGCCATACCCTGTCAACACATATGGTGCCCCTAACAGTTGCCTGGCTTCATTTTTAGTTGGTGGGCCTCTGGGTAGGGTTCAGGTAAGAATCCACAAAGGACTTAAGTAGATCTAAATTATGTTTCAATGATCAAGTCATGTCAGAAAACATACATACATGCTGAGCTGGACAGAGGACAGTCATATTCTCAGCAGAGATGCATATTTCTTTTACTACATGTTAGAAACAGCTGTTGTGCCAACCCAGGGTGTGGTTCAAAAGGAATGCCACAAGCATACAACCCTACATTCTATGTATCATGCTGTGCTTAATATTTACAAATGTGAAACTGCAAACACTATCGTTCTATGCATTATATCAACATTAAAACATGGTCACACAAGACAATCTAGAATGAAAGCAGTTAACATCTCAAACTGCTCAACATGCCAGAATGCATGTTGTGTGAAGTGTGATGTGTCATAATAGCTGCATCATCAACATGATTACTTGAAAATTATGGAGCTATTATGACACATCACACTTTGTACAAACCATTTGACTTAACTTAGTAAGGCAAATATTTTGTAATGTGACAAGACATACTGTATTGGATAATAATAATAAATAAAATACAGAATATTATATTTTAATTATAATTATTTTATTTGCAGAATAGGCTAATATAACTCTAGAAAGCCCAGTAAGTTCAAAAAAGCTTCCTGGACATTTCAGTCCAAGATGTTTATTTTGTATGAAATTAAACATGTCCTTATCAGATTTTGACATTTAATAAAATACATTTCCTAATATTTCAAAATAGCCTTGTATTTGTCAGTACATTGTCATATACTTCTAATATCAATTACAATATATGTAAAATTATTATTGGTAGGGGGGGGGGGGGCGAGAATAAAAAGAAAAATTTACAATAAAACAGCATCCATCCATGCGTTTATTCTTAATATGGTTTCTATGCCGCATGTGGTGTGTAACTGAAGCAGAGGCTATAGTGTGTTGTCAACTTCTGGAATGAGAATCCTCTTTCTAGCTGTGTCTGGGTGGTAACTTATCTGAGACATGTGTCCATTCACCCTGACCTGCATGACAGCAGAGCTGATAGGCCATAGTACTCCATGCAGAGCAGTCAGTGGTGCTCTAGAGCCAATCGCCTTTCAACAAAGGCGTTGGGTGGAAGTAAAATTGCATTGGCATTGGCAGACCTTCTATTAATGTTGTCTTCGGTGGAATTGGTTCCCATTTTTCAGTGTTCTTTCTGAAATGTGTCACATTACTTTTCGACACGTATACAGTGTAACTGATTTAAATATGGCGGGTACGCGATTACACGCACACACAAAACATACTTCATAACTGTATATTGCTTGCTTGTTAAAAAATGAAACATGGACAAAAGAATTATACTATATATATTTGAATATGGCCTGGCAAGGTAGGTCAAATGCTCCAATATGCAGAGAAGTCCTGGTTAGGTTTATAGATTAACATTCAGTAAATTCCCATAACATGTCATGTCATCTTCTAATTCAGGACTGAAGGAGCACAAGTCATGTAACATAGCTCTCTATACACCCACAGCTGTGTTCTATAGCCTAGGCCTACATTTTTTCAGTCTCCTGACTTAGAAATGCCACCACATGCTGACCACATGGGCTATAGACCCCAGAGAGAAACATGAAAATATAGGTTCTCTCAGAGAAACAGAAACATCTCTGACCCTAACTGGGTCATACCTATATTAAAATAAAGAAATAGCCTATCACTGGCTTTTTAAATTATAGAAACCATTCTGCTAGTTTTAGGATACACATTTTAAGAGGGTCGTTTACTATGGGTTTCAGGTCGAGGAACAGACTCAACACAAACTTTCATTTTATAAGTAGCCTAGGCCTATTATACCGATCCCAAACTCAACACAAACTTTCATTTCATAAGTAGCCTAGGCCTATTTCACTTCAAGCCTATTAGGCCTAGGCCTACTGTAAACCCATGCAACTATAACCTTATTTCTGAAGAAAAAACTAAACATAGGCTATTTAAGATAACTGATCATCTGTTTGACCTAATCTTAGTCATCCATGTCATCTCCCTCGGACTCCTCTTTACTCTGGAAAGGTTTGTCTTGATGCTTCTCGTGAATCACCTTCATCTCTTCGGCATATCGGTTGAAGGCCCCCCCAAACTTTCCCCAGGCTTTAAATGGGATGGTGATAGAGTTCCGGTAACTGAGCTTGACCTCGCTAACTCGCATGAACACTCCGTACTTGTTGGAACCGACATCAAAATAGAAACGTTTAGAGTCCACCATAATAGATGTGCCCTCGGGAAGTTCACCGTATCCGCCTGCTGCTGCTCCCCCAGTAAACTCATCGTCTTCCCCGCCATAGTCATCTAAAAGCTTGGCGAGAGCATCTCGAAACTCTATCAAGCCTTGGGCAGGAAGGGCTATGGTCTGACCAGCGAGCATACCTCCTCCTGGGCCCCCAGCACCAAACCCAGGTCCGCGGTTAACGGTTTGCCTGATTCGCAGAAACCGCCCTCGCTGGTTCTCCTTCAGGTCGAGATAATATTTGCGATTCTCTCGGACTAGGTATTCGCTTTTTAAAGCTCGCCTAGGCCCGCCGTCCTCACTCGCGCTAGACTGAGCAATTTGCTCGGGGCTGCTGGGTCCAAGTTGGGCGTAGTGCTCGATGAAATCCCCCAGATAGTCACGAAACTCAGCAGCAACTGACATAGAGAGGGTCAGTCGACTTTTAGAGCCCCCAGCCCCAACTTCGGCAATTTTTATGAACTTGCCCTTAGTGTTTTGCTTGACGTCAAGGTAGAAGCGCTTGTTCTGTATGTCAAGACGCTTTGACGCCAACTCTTGCGTTGTATTTTCCTTCTGGACGAGGTCGTATGTTTCGGTGAATCCCGGTCCGCTGTCAAATTCGCTCCCACTGTCACCCTCCGCCATCTTTACCACCTGACCACTCTCTCCTTCCTGCGTACTAGTTCACCAAGCCCCCATGAGGCTTGCTTCTCTTCCGGGTATGTTCTGACGATTTATGATGCCTTGTCGAAAAATGCTACCTATCGAAAATTGCTACATTACGTGTACAGTCTTCCCATTTACAAGATCCCATTAAGTTGTAACTCTCACAGTAAGTCTATAATGTGATTAAAAAAAAAGAATCGTATTGTTGCATACATTGCACACGTATTTTATGGCTACATATTCTATCAGGAATTAGCATTGGGAAATTACAAATATTCCAAAACGATCTTTTCGTTGTTGTTAATTAACATTATGTAAATAATTATTAAATATACAAATGTTAAATTACAACATGGCAAATAACGTTAACCGAATCGCATTCTACAAGTAAAATGACAAGAAGCCTAATAGAGTTGCAATAACATGCCATAACAGTACTATGTAGAAATCCAGATTACGGTAGCACAAATCTATGGGCGCTGACCATCCATGGCGCTGACCATGTGCGCTATCTCAACCTTGACGAAAATGACGCATTAACGGCTGTGCACACGCGCAATATGTAGATGAAGCACAATTCGACGGGTAGCAAATCGTCGGAACACCTTTTTATTTTAAATTTTTATGCATTTTATTAACATTTTTTCATAAAATACAATATAAATATTGACGACATTCAAAGTTTACATTTGAAAATGTACATTACCAGGCACACAACACAATAAGAATAATAATTATAATAATTATAATAATACAGAGTACAGTAATACTGTATATTCAGTATTAAGTTATATGTTTCCGAGGCAGCAGTACGTTTTAAAGCACGGATGGCATGGAGAAAGACTTTTGGTCGGCACCAAAAGTCTGCGGGAAGCTGTTGACCTCAACTGAGGAGGTAATTGAGCGGTGGAAGGAACACTTTGAGGAACTCCTGAATCCAACTATGATAGAGACAGAGCTGGAGGCTGATGGGGATCATCATCACTTTCCCTGGGGGAGGTCACTGAAGTAGTCTAACAACTCCACAGTGGCAAAGCCCCGGGGGTTGATGACATCTGTCCAGAAATGCTAAAAGCTTTGGATGTGGAGGGGATGTCGTGGATGACACACCTCTTCAACATTGCATGGAAGTCGGGGACAGTGCCAAAAGAGTGGCAGACTGGGGTGGTGGTCCCCCTCTTCAAAAAGGGGGACCAGAGAGTGTGTGCCAACTACAGGGGTATAACACTACTCAGCCTCCCTGGTAAAGTCTACTCCAAGGTGCTGGAGAGGAGGGTTCGGCCGATTGTCGAACCTCAGATTGAAGCACAACGATGCAGATTCCGTCCTGGTCGTGGAACAACGGACCAGCTCTTGACTCTTGCAAGGATCCTGGAGGGGGCCTGGGAGTGTGCCCTTCCGGTCTACATGTGCTTTGTGGATCTGGAGAAGGCGTAAGACCGGGTGTCCCGGGAGATACTGTGGGAGGTGCTACGGGAGTAGGGGATTCCTTTTAAGGGCAATCCAATCCCTGTATGTCCAAAGCAAGAGCTGTGTACGGATTCTCGGCAGAAAGTCAGACTAGTTTCAGGTGGGGGTTGGTCTCTGTAAGGGCTGCGCTTTGTCACCAATCCTGTTTGTGATATTCACGGACAAGATTTCGAGGCGTAGTCATGGTGGGGAGGGTTTGCAGTTTGATAGCCTGGCAATCTCATTGCTGCTTTTGCAGATTATATGGTCCTGTTGGCATCATCGGTCCGTGACCTCCAGCACTCACTGGAGTGGTTCCTCAGCCGAGTGTGAAGCGGCTGGGATGAGGATTAGCACTGCTAAATCTGAGGCCATGGTTCTCAGCCGGAAACCGATGGAGTGCCTACTCCTGGTAGGGAATGAGTCCTTATACCAAGTGAAGGAGTTCAAGCACCTCGGGGTCTTGTTCGCGAGTGAGGGGACTATGGAGCGGGAGATTGGCCAGAGAATTGGAGCAGCGGGAGCGGTATTGCCATCGCTTTATCGCACCGTTGTGACGAAAACTGAGCTGAGCCGGAAGGCAAAGCTCTCAATCTACCGGGTAATTTCATTACCTACCCTCACCTATGGTCATGAAAGGTGGGTCATGACCAAAAGAACAAGATCACGGGTACAAGCGACCAAAATAGTTTGTCTCAGGAGGGTGGATGGCTTCTTCCTTAGAGATGGGGTGAGAAGCTCAGCTATCCGTGAAGAACTCTAGAGAGTAGAGCCGCTACTCCTTTGTGTCGAAAGAAGCAAGTTGAGGTGGTACGGGCATCTGGTAAGGATGCCCCCTGGGCGCCTCCCAGCTGGGAGGAGGCCTCGGGGAAATCCCAGGACTAGGTGGAGAGATTTTATTTCCACACTGGCCTGGGAACGCCTCGGGAACGCGTCAGAGCTTGCTAATGTGGCTCGGGAAAGGGAGGTTTGGGGTCCCCTGCTGGAGCTGCTGGCCCCGCGACCCAACTCCGGATAAGCGGATGAAAATGGATGGAAGATGGGTGGATGGAATAATGTTTTTGGAGTATAGTACACTATGCAATTCTGACCATAAATGGGCAATACAATCACAATTAAGTAATATACGTTCAGTTGTTTCAATACATTCCCCACAGAAGTTGCAGTCATTATGCTCATCCTTAAATTTCAGTCTTAAGAATTCATTAGATAGGTACAGTATCGTTTAATATTCTAAAAGGGTTTTTTCTTGCTTTGGGAGGAACAGGTGTATCAAAGTATGATAGATACAATTTCTTTTTAGCTCTTCTGGCAAAAGTTCTTTATAAATAACTTGTCTAATATGTCATTGTTACAAATTTTGTCTCTTAATTGATGCTTTGTGATGGTAGGCATAGAGAGATATCTGAGTAAGATATAGTTTCGTCAGTTAACCGTATATATAAGGTATAGCATTCATGACTGTGCAATATTGCTTAAATTGGCAAGGAAATTTATGTTTTATCATGAAGTTATCATGGCTGAGAATACAATTTTCTAAAAAATTAAATTTTCCAAAAAATCTATAGACCAGATATTTTATTCCATTCTTCAAAAGAAAACATGCTTTTGTTATATATGTGTTATTCCATACGGGAGGAGTGTGTGTAGGGATATTGTGTTTGTATGCAAGTTTCCAATATAGTACTAGCACTTGTTGATAATATTGGGAGAGTTTTATGGAGCTTATTAATATTAAAGTTGAAGTAATACTAAAATTATACTTAACCACAGGCTATCCATATTGCATATAAACGATTTCAACCATTTGAGTTTTAACATGTCATATATCAAAATCAATAACATTTTGCCCACTTCCTGGTTTTACAATATCACAATTTCTTATATAACGACATTTCTTTCTGAAATATAGTTTAGATTAATCAATATAAATATATTTGGGAGGGATGTCTAGGGACAAAGCTGGATATATCAATCTAGATCAACTTTCGGCTTTAGTTATAATGTGTCATGTTCTGCTGTCCACCTCTGTGTTTCCCTTGTGCTCCAGTCCGTGTTTGACCTCCTGACCCGTCTCGCCGCCGTCCTGCTCGGCCGTCTGGCCGACCTCCTGACCCACCCTGGTTTGCCTGGCTGCCCAACCCCCAGGCCGACCCCCTGACACACCTTGCCGGTCTGTATGCCGCCCGGCCGAGCCCCAGCCCATGGTCCTTGAGGGAGGTCTGGGAGCCGTCCCTTGTGGGGGTTCTGTCATGTTCTGCTGTCCACCTCCGTGTTTCCCCTGTGTGTCTGGTCCTGCCCATGTTGATTGTCATTGATTTCACCTGCCACTCGTTGTCTGTGTCCACTGGTCTGTTTTGTGCTACTGTATGTAAGTCCTAGTGTGTTCTGCATTGTTTGTGGAACTGTCATTTTATGTCAGCCTAATGTGTCGTCTGCACCTGCTTTTTTTGGATATTAAAACCCTGAAACACAGAAAGCCTAATTGTTGTGCATTTGGGTCTCCATGCCCGAGAGCCTGATATAAGGATTCTTCAAAAAATGGATATATCTCTTCAAATTCATATTACAAATATATATATGGATATATATCTTCAAATTCATGTTACAAATATATATATATATGGATATATATCTTCAAATTCATATTACAAAGGATACAAACATTCAATTCAATGGAATGTTTGCATCCATTGTAATATATATTTCACTGTTTCACTGTATTTGTTTTTTTTTTTATAGGGATATTGTATAATGATTCTAATGTGTATAGCCATAAGCTCAAATATGCTCAAATGTAACTTTAAACCTGATGCATCTGAAAAGTTTTAATTAAATAATGGCTATTAGAATTAGCTGTTTTTCCTTAAGAAAATCAGCCACTTGACTGATAATTAAAGATGTATCCATAACATTCCGTTTTTTGATCTTGTCATAGTTTTTTATCAAAATTGCCAGCATTTCAACACTAAAATGGTCAATTATGTTTTCAGTTTCCTCAAGCCCAGGAAAGCTATTTTCCTTGCGTGACGTCATCGCAGGGATCGAGCAAAGTACGCTCATTGGAGTTTGTTTACCATGGGATCGGGACAGCGCACAGACACCCGCGCAAACAAATTATGTTTATTTTGACTTGATTATTGACATTTTGTGGATATATTATGGCCCATGAATTAAACTAAACCAGGTATTAAAATATAATGTAGGTAGATGTCTTGTTCTGCATTTAACATAATATCTTAGGTACTTATAAGCTTATGTCGACTTGAAAACGACTGCTAGGAAATGTTAGCACCTCTGGGGAATATAGCCTATTTCCTCAGAGACAACTAACATAGGCTACACTTCCCTTTGAGGTGGAGACAGACGAATACCAAAGGACGCTAAATGGTCCCTCGCTTTTCAGAACCACGGACAGCATCGTGGGATAGCCTAAATTACTCAGCATGGTGCTTGCCGTGGGCTAGACTTACTCCAGTGCCAGTCAGACTGTACCCGCTCGTTCTAGCCTTCAGCATTCTTGTCTTGGATAAGTCTAAATTAGTTTACCTTTTGTTCATATATTTTTATTGGTTTTGATGGGATGGGTTCCATCCTAGATATAGTTATGTTTCCATCACTTTTTTGATCGGCTTACTTTACGGAAATGCATTTAATGCCAATTCCTATCTATAGGTGGCAGCATATACCTAGCCTATATTGCAATAAAGTGTAATTTTATAAGTTTGTAGGCGTACTACAAAGCCTGTGTCTCATATACCTTCAGTCAGATAAATATTAAACCTTTTATTTTTATTTTTAATACAAATAGATTTTAAATATAAATTAACCTGAAAGCTTTTTTTGCATGTTACCCTTGCACAATATGAAAACAATACAGCAATTATTGTATTTCAAGCAACTATATTATTCTGGCACTCCAGTGCCACACAATGTTCTTCAGATTTAAATAGAAAAAAAACATCAATTAAATTCAGAGCTATCAAAGACACACATTATTGCACACAACCCTGTTTGTACACATGGAAAAGAGAAATTGAAGCAGTGTACCAGTGTACCAACAATTAATTTCTGATCTCTATTGATAGCCTAAACATTACATGGAATATAGACCATTACCTTCAATTTGCAAAATGCTGGAATACAAGTAAAAATATGTAATTTCCTAATTGCACATAATCACATAAAACATGCAATTAGCAATGATTACATGTTCTAATCGACTGACAGCCCTAATGTTGACTTGTTACGAGATAAAATACTTGGTGATCTATCAGTATTGTTGTGGATATGGCTGGTAGGACCCTATCAGGGGAGCAGTTCCTGATGGCAGCGCCATCCCTGGCAGGCTGGAGTACTGGTAGAATGAGTCCAGGGGAAACGGTGCAGCAGAGCTGTACTGAAAGCTGTGTGGTTGGAGGTAGGGGGCCTCCTGAGACGAGTGGTGATACCTAGGGTAAGGCCCTGGATGGTAGCCCTGCATGTCTGCTGGATAGTGAAGAAACTGGGAGGTTACGTTAGCCTGGCAGGCATGAGCCAGGGCATCCTGCACTGTCCTCTTTAGCTTCATACGCCTGTTCTGGAACCAGTTACGGATCTGTGGGCAGAAGAACAGCGTTTAAAGCTACATTTGTACAGCAATCTATAACGGAAAGACATGAAATGAGATGGAGCAAGCAAAAATAAAAGATGATTTTTATTGTTTGGTTTTTACATGTCAGCATAATGAAATCAATATGAAGTGTGATGGCTACCTGCTTGTCGGAGAGCTCCAGCTTCTTGCAGAGCTCAGCCTTCTCCTGCGTTCCGAGGTAGGCGTTCCTCTTGAAGGCTTTCTCAAGGCTGCTTATCTGCTCCGCCGTGAAGGCCGTGCGAGGCCTTCTACCCAGAGGTACAGTGCAGCCAGAGGCACTGTCTGGCACCGAGGGAGAGAGGGAACGACCCCCTTCACTCTCGTAGCCTGAGGTTTCCTCCTCTGCGCTGCTGCTAAAACCAGCCTCTGTCATTTTAAGGGAGGAAAAGGCACATTTTAACATTCATTGTGGAAATGAAACTATAAAAGTAAAATTTCTAAGACATTTTTTACCATCGGTATAGTCAAATACACGGCTATGTCTCACCTTGTTCGCGGCGGTGGTCTTTATTGGGGGTCTGGTGGCGAGACGAGGTCTTCTCGGAGTCAGCCAGGCCCGGAGGTTGTTCTGTGCAGAGCGCCTTACTTCTCCCCCCGTCCTCTTCCTGGTTCTGCCAGGTCTGGGGCCTGGGCCTGGAGTAGAAGCCAGGCAGGCTCTCCGAATGCGTCCCAGAAGTGCTGAGTCCAGTGAGGGACCCTGTGACGGCAGGAAGGCTACTCTGAGCCATCCATTCAATGGAGAAATGTCCTTTCATGGTCACTTGTGCAGCAGAAAGTATATCCTATTACTTTCCTTCTGTGAAAGACACAAAGAAAAAAAGATCTCCTGGTCCAGGTGCTGCTTGCAGGGAAGGAACGCTTCTTGGATATCCGTCGTCAACGCTGGTTGGTGCTCTTGAGTGCTGGAGAGTTAAGACCTCCCCTGTTCTGGGTTTGTCTCTATTTATACAGGGCATCCCTCCTTGTCTTAAAACACCCTTAGCCAAGGATCAAAGCACACATCCTCCATTCCTCCCCACCTCCCACCCATTCTTTAGTTTTCACAACTGGAGTAATTAAGACGTCTCATTCAGCCTCAATGAGGCTGTTACTCACTGGCTCCAGTAAGTCTGGGAAGGACCCCCCCCCCCCACACACACACACACACACAACCTCCACCCCCCACCCAAAGATACTAGACACACCACACCCCTGTGTCATCTGTTTAAAATCCATACTGTATACAGTATGCTGTGTGCGTTTATATTCTTTTGGTCCAACATGTTTTAGTATAGTATGTTGTATATGAAATGTTTTCACTTCACATATTTTAGGGCATATATAAAATAGATTGAGGACTGTAATGCCTGTATTCCCGTATAAGAATATGTACTTTGCATTTAAACCTGATTCTAAAAATAAGGTTAGTTGGTCCCTTCTATGACATTTAGCCTACATCATCTGAGCATTGCCACATTTTACCTACTTCAATTTTTTCATCAGATTTTCATGGGCATGTTAAATATATTTAATTAAAAGTGTGATTTGAGTGATTTACTTTGATGTCTATGGCTGGTCTTTAAAATAGGCAACAACCTATATGAACGTAATTTAACTTATTACAATTGCAGCATTATCTTCTGAAAGACCAGCCTAGCCTATATACCTACTGTGGTTGGTGGCACTGACTAAAGTTCAATAAATAACTAACACTAATTGTAGCCTAATTGTAGGCCTTATTATCGATTTTGAACAACTTTCCTAGGAATTAAGATCGTATAGGCCATTTTAGGGGAATGTGGGCTGTATAACGAAATTCTCTTGCATATAGGGTGTGGAGGTATCAAAGCACGTCGAAACTTTGAAGTGACCGGTGTCCGTAATGAGCTATTAGCACCAGGCCTCGCCATGTCCCATGGAGACATCTGTCTGGAGGCAAGGAGATAGAGCCCAGATCCATTCAGCTACTCGAGCACTCTAATTATCCTATCAATAGATTTGCTTGTGATTGAGTTGATTAATCCCTAACGTACAATGTGATAGAAACCATGCACAATTTGCACACGAAATGCCCCCTTCTTCCCAGACAGTCGTGGATGTATAATGATAGCATGATCCACATTCACAGGCAGATTATTACCTCAGCTGTTAAGCACTCAAACATCTCACCGATTACTTTATCCCAAGAACCCTATTTTAATAATAAACGTGAAAGATCCGCGGCGCCAGGAAAGAGACCGTTTGCATTTTTTACGTTTTGGTTTAGCAAGTATAGGCCTAGCTCTAATAGTCTCAAACAAATTGTACCGTTCCAAATATAGGCCTAGCATATAGCCACGGAAAAAAAGATAAAGCCTACTGCACATTTTTAAAATTTGTATAGTATAAGCATAGGCTACCTGAATGTAAAATATAGCCTAACATGATTAATCATATAATAGATCTAAAAATACGTACGTTTTAAAAATCAAGCATAGTTTTGTTTCCTTCTACTTTTATTTAAAAACATTACAGCATAAACACATTGCAACAGTTTAACATATAATAATGTCACGTTTTGGTATTGTGTAGGCTACGTGGGTGTTGTTCTGTCTCGGCCACTCTCTCCTAACAGGCACATCAAAGAGCTCGCAGGCAAATATCACTGTCCAGGACAAGACGTCAAGAAGACTGATCTGTCACCTAACCCATCCATTCCATAACTAATATTGAATTCTGCGGAGCATATAGAGTACTGGAATTCTGCGAATGAATGAGTCCTATCTTTTAACTTTTTGATAATGTATAGTTATTTAGTGAATTTGGTCGGTGTAATGCTCGTTTCGACTGCGATTTAAAAAACGTGGCCCAGAAATAGCTCCCACTGTCAAGTATTTCCACCTTTTCAATACATTATTAGAATAAACAGTGTACGCCTATTTGACATGCTCCCTTTGGAATTAGGTTACATTAAATTGCAGTACCTGAATGCTGATTTTACTTTTATTTTTGACCTGTATTAATTAAAATGTGGCTTATCCACGACGAGAAAAGAAGTGTCTGTACATGGGCCCCATGTCCTGGGCTGCTGTCTGTGGGATAACAGACTCCTGCTGGGCCTGTCTTTGATTTGCTCCATTCAGACCCTTTCATCTCTAATAGGCCTGTTTGCTACCCTGTTAAGGACAAAAACACACCTCAGGCCCCCAAGGCACCGACCGGGACAGCCTCACGATAAACACATTCTCTAAGCATAAATTATTACATTTGTCTCCTAATGATACTGTCTGGATGTTAAAAAAAAAAAACAAGTCAGGGTATTGTTTTAAATGGGATAGCCCACGTGAAAAGACAACTCCCACCGCCCGCATGCAGACATCACACCAAACAAGCAGAAACACAGTGCAGCCTGACCCCTTCAAAACATTTGCATAATGACATAAAAGACATTTGACTGGTTCAGCCAGTGAATGGATCCCCCAAAGCAGACCAGGGTACAGGATAACACCTAATAATCATTGATCTGCATTGCTGCCTGCTAGTAGTCTCCAGCAGTGGCCCGCCCTGTCTGTAACATCATCAGTTAGGCCTCTTCCCCTGTTCTATTGATCCCTATCAAGGCCCTTCAAAGGCTCCCGGGGCTTTGATGGGGCCAGCGGGACTAGTCACGTCAAACAGGCAGTGAGACTCTCCTGGTCACATTTAAATTCACCCATAATCTTTCAACTGCAAGCTGTGTTACAGGATTAGATATATACACAGGACGGTTTAAATGTATACAATAGTGAAGACGTGAAAATGATAAACATAAACACACTTATAATTGCTTTTACACTCATTTTACCGCAAGATGGTCTTCATTGTCTAGATTTTAATATGAATACAATTTTTGTGGTTCCCAACCCAGAGAGCCAATCATTATAATATAATAGTCACATGGACCAGTTTCCTTATCAGACTTATAGTCTCCAGACAAGACAGCATAGGGCAGGGTCTCCCACTCAGAAACTTTTGTTCTGTAGATGAGGTGTCAGAAGCAAGGCGTCACCACTGACGTGGCAACCCGGTAGAATGAATGTCCTTGCATCTCTAAATCTCTCTCCAGACCACAAGTAGTCTTATTCACCACATATTGTACATGTCAATTTGATCCTCTTCACCCCAGACAGATATTGTATACAGCCACATGAGTGCGTATGCAGTATGTGAGAGACAGGCAGATATCCAATAGTAAAAGGTGTAAATTCAGACACAGGCTTTGAAGTTAAGGCAGTATTTAGCAGTTAATGAGGCTGTTGAGAAGAGGAGGAGGAAACACGTGCCTGCTTCCACTTCACACAATCTGGTCTAGTTTAAACTAAACAATCAGTTCTATACTATACACTCTACCAGGCAAAGTACATGATTTGAGTTTGAATGGGTTAGCACATGATTGTTGCTTAAACACTGAAACCACAATGATGTTTCTTTAACAGTAAAGGGTGCAGATACTGAGAAGGAAAATATAAAATATAGGTTACTGGTAAACAGGTGTTTATGTAGAGCAACGAAGATCCGCAAATGTTGTCAAATAAACAGCACTGGCCCATTTAAATGTAAGGCAACGAAGATCCGCAAATGTTGTCAAATAAACAGCACTAGCCCATTTAAATGTAAGTTACCGAAGTGGATACTGGCCATTATTACTCCAGCGTATACATAGGAGTTACAATTCATGTAATCAAAACAATTGTAAGCATATTATACAACATAGGAGGACACAAGTTTCATACATTGGTTTATGAGAAATCAAATGTATCATCCTTGTTGTCTTTTCATATTCTACGCACAAAAGCATAATGCTTTAATCTGCTCATAAATACATAATGTATGAGAGTACAGTATATTAAGTTGTATTGTATACTGGACATTCCATGTCCAAATAAAGATTAAAGACAGTGCTAGTTTCAGTTTCATAGTGAGTTAAAATATATATTATGTTAACTGTAGTTATCAATTCTGTATTTTTTTTAAATAAGAAATATGTAGAAATCAAATTAAAATGCAATTAAAATGTTTTAACAACCAGTTTTGTTCTTTTATTTAAAAACATATTAGCATAAAATATTACCAAGAAGTCTAACATGCAATAATTTAACATTGTATTATTAATAAGCAGTTAATCTTTAAAACAATGTTATTTAATAATAAATCAACAATGACTAACATGCATTGCTGATTGAATCTTTTTTAAATCAATGCAACAGCAAACACTAAATAGTGACAAAAATGCACTGTCATGGTTTATGCTTTGTCTAGCTGAGGGTCTTTACTCAGAGCACCCCACCTGTCTTGGCTTTTGAACCTCCGGCTGAAGCATGAAATCAGACAGTGTTAGGCATTTCTCTCAGAGGGTGGGATGTATTCTAGGCCAAGATGGGCAAATATCTCCTCCTCTGAGGTAGCCTGTAGATACCTTCTCTGTGTGTAAGAAATAAAAAGAGGAAAATGGTGCAAACTAATAAGAAAGCATGAATCGGCAATTAGAAATTGTACAACCAAAAGCCAAGCTGTGAGTCTATGCTTTCAATAGAGTGTGTACCTGCATTCTGTCAAACAGGGCATGGCTACTTAAAGACATGTCTTTTTCATTCCCTGCCCAGCGACGCAAGTCTCTCTCAAACAACTGTGGAGAAATAACAAGTACATCAAATCACTCAGAATCTGACTTCTCAAAGGCTAGTCTTTGAATGGTTACCTTGGACCCTGTCCATCCCAGCAGAGCGAATGCAAATTGGCTTTTCGGACAGACCACCAAGTCCACCCTCACAGCCCGCCACGATTTTGGTCCAGAGACTGGTTCCTGAGCCTGGTTCAAATTAAATGTGTTTTCTTGGGCCGCATCGAGAACATTAGCTGCCTGAGTCTGTTTCGCACAGCTGTCCTTGGTCAGCTTGAAGATTGAAAAGCACCTTTCGAAGCGGTCCATGTTCGAAGGAGGTCGACCAGGACCGTCGCTTGATTCAAGGTAGGAGTTTCTTGTTGTTTTCTGATACAAGAGGAATCCCTAGACAGACAAAAAATACAAAACTATTAATGTCTTAAACAGCAGACAATTTAAACGTGCTCAAGTTATTTCCTGTCAAGTTGATTGATGAACGTAAATGGGTCATCTTTCAGATTCAATATGTCCTCAAACAAATCAAGATAATAAGTATCAGCAATTTACTATAATGTGATCTCACAGCTGTAAAAGTACCTCTGAATCCAGCCAGGAGACCACATTATCGACCAGCCCCTCCTGTTTACCCTCCTCTGGGTGAGTGATCAGGAAATCAACATCATGCCCTGTGATCTTCCCCCTGAAATGAGACGATCACATTTATGCGTTGAACATTCAGTTGTATCTGCATGTATTCACAACACCACAACAAAAATGTGCCAACTAGGAGCCTACCTCCTGAATCCTCCGATCAGAGTAATCTCTGCCCCTGGTAGCAAAGTGAGGACAGCTTTCTCTACAATCTCACCAATGGCGTCGGCCTCTGCCTTAGTGACTGGCTGATTGAGGTCCTCGTAGTATTTAAGACCTGCGAGAGAAACAAATTCAGAAAAGATAATTGTGCACATACGTGTGTGTGTGTGTGTATCATCTGACCTGTGTGTGCAGGTACCAGCTTGCTGTGCTCTGTTGAGTGTGTGTGTGGGAACGGAGCTCTGTAACTGTAGAAGGTTGCAAATGCCTCCTCTGAACCAGCGATCTGCAGTCTTTACGCCAACCCCAAAAATGCCTGTTAAAACCTTAGAGATACCATTGTATTTGCAGTCTGCTGCGTACACATACAGTTGTCTGAGAATTTTATAAAACAACATTAGTAGTACAATCCGTCAAATAAGTTAGATAGAATATAAATTGGAATTGTTATTGAAAAAGAGAAAAACAAAAACACATGCACACACACGCTGGCGCACACGCTGGCGCACACACACCATCGTATTTAATGATTACTGGTTGTTAGTTTCCGCACCTTCATGGCTTTATAACGCTCAGACTCCTTGGTTGATTCAACCTCACTTGACTTTCCATTCCCCACAATCTCCTATGTGAGTTAAGCAAAATAATTAGCTTACAAGGCTTGTGTTTGTTGTTAATGTAATACAGTGGAACAATCAAAATAAGATCCAGCCATAACAAACACTGCAGCTGACCTTAATGACCCTCAGTGAATGCTCTCCAAGACAGGGAAGGCCACTAAGTTGCTCCATTCTCGTCACTTGGCAGGGAAGCGCTTTCAGCACAGCCGCTGCCCGTCTGAATGCAACGCCTCGGCCTTCTTCCCCGCTCAACTCTGCATTGTCCGCTAGCACAGACAGAGCATCCTGAGGCAAGATGAAATAAATAGAATATAGTGGCACAAACTATTTAAAGACGTATTTACTCCCTGTTCTGAAAGACCACCTCTGAAGGACGACTTGTTGGAGCTATTACAGTAGTAATGTAGCAGATAGCAAGATAGATAAGATATGCAGTACTAACACTCACAGTGAGTAGGGTGTTGTGGCCTTCTATAGCAGTTCTTCTCTGACAGGCATAGCTGGGAACTAAGAATGGCACATCCTCAACATCCTTCTGATGGTCCTACAAGCAAAAAAAAGTATCTCATTCTATTTTTGACTAATGTACACAGAAAAACAATTTAGAACATTTGCACTTTAACAGATTAAGCAGGACAGACAAGAAGAAGCTACAAACGGTACTTACAAATAAAAAAATAAAATAAGTATTTTGTATCCATAGCTCGTAGCCTATACGTGTATATGTATAAAACATTTTTAAGAGAGCAGCAGGTAGACTAAGCTACTGACATTCTAGCCTACTATAGGGTTCATTAATAAGCAGTAACTTTTCTAATTTACATTTAGTATTCATTTATCATTGTATTGCGCTTCTTCTAATTAGTAAGTAGGTAGGCATATATAATTGTGTCAGCAGAATTAGTGTCTAGAGATGCAATGGACGTCAACATCGTAATGTTTTTTATAAAATCAAAAGCCTACCTGCAGTCTGTGATGTTCCTGTATCTCCACTGGGTGTCCCTCACGCATGCTATCCGTGTACCAACTGATGTCCAGAAGCTGAACTGACGATCTTTCATCTACTGTCTTCAACCATGTAATTACATCATCCCCAGAGTTATCCTCCGATATAATATGTGTGACGTTTTTGCTAAGGAGTAGAACATTAGCACACAGTATAAGACAAGCAGTTTGTAAAGTTAGACTGCAATGCAGGATTTAATGTGATGGCAGTCTGTACCTGTACATCTCTTCTACTCGGAAGCCTTTACTTCGACCAAGTTGTGCAAGAAATGTTCTCCGACTGGCCCCCATTTTTCTTTCTAAGATGAACAAAACAATATCCGGGAACATGCTTGCTTGTTCGCGGACTCTGCTGTCACTGGCGCTTTGACCACAGTTACAACTAGAAGCAACTTTTCTTCGTTTTAAAGGAACCATGGCGAAACCCATACCCTCCGATGTTATTGTATTTATGTTACGGGTTGTGTCATGATGCCGTGATGATGGCCGACTTTAGTAGACCGCGCGATTCCTGCGCATGCGCCGATTAGTGACGTCACGGACGAAGCCGGCAGAAAGTGTGCACTTCAGTGGCAAGGTAAAGTGGGCGTGGAAGATCAGACAGCTACACACTCGCTTGGGACACTTGATAACATGGCTGGGGCGCAAATGATCTTCAGAGTGGATAGCCATGGGGAAGGTAAGACCTTCAAAAGATTAAGAAGGGGAAACGGCACAACAGATGCAATGTGTTCATTTTCAGTTATATTTTATAAGCATTTCTTGGTCTATTTTGTATTCCCCGTGGAGTTAGATTTATCAATAACTTATATTTTGAACATGCCATAGAAAAGTCATTAAGGTAATGAGAATTTGGGGGGGGGGGGTCAGGTGACACCACACCAGGCCAGCAAGAAGTGGGGAAACCTTAAAATGAAATATAAGGTACGTTTTTGAGTTTAGTATGAATAGTGAGCCATTATTGTCAAACGGTATCCAAAAGTGGATAATGTTGCTAATGCTTGGCCTCGTCTTAGCCAGAAAAAAAAAAGCAGCCTTTTTGCAGTTTGACCTATTTTTTTTAATCACAAATCATTAAAAAAAAAAAGAAAATTCCTTAACCCAAGTCATGTTATTTTAATGACACATTTAAATGGTAAATGGACTGCTTTTATTTAACACTTTTATCCAAAGTGTGTTACAGTATTTTGCCTCACATTCACACACACTGATGGTGATTGCTGCCATGCAAGGTACACCAACCACCGGGAGCAGTTGGGGTACGGGGTTAGGCATCTTGCTCAAGGATGCTTATAGGTAGGTCAAACCCACGACCTTCCGGCTGGGAGCCAAACACCCACACCACTAGACCATCCTGTCTCCCAGACAGGATTACACATCAAGTACTAGAAAGTATATAATGAACAGGAAATCAATGACTGGCACATAAAACATTGCCATTACCAAAAATCCTTCAGCATGTGTATAGGCTGCTATATTTAAGACCCTAAAGTTAGGCATTACATCTATGCCTTCACTACATCATTTGTGCAGCATTCCGTGTGTCAGTGGTTTTTGTAAGTGCTTCCATTAATCATAGGCTAGCTAACTTTCCTTTCTACATTTTCACTTCTTTTTTTTTTTTTAAACAATTCTAAATTTATACAAATATAGTTTATGCCCGCCCTTCCCCAGGCATATGCCTGCACAATACTATATACACACACTAATGACAGGGAATGATGTGTTTGCTATAATAAATTACATACATAAAGAAACTCAAAAGTACTCATGGTCAGCCAGGTGTTCTGGCAGGAGAATTCGCTCTGCCAGGCAGGTCCTGAAGCTTGCACCGACGATGGAACCCCATTCGAACACAATTCAGGCTGTGGCTTGTTCATACACACTAAAATATAACACCAAAAATCCCTGCATCTATTTTTCAAAGTTATTAAAGGAGGGGTTATTTAAAGATGATGACGAATCAATGTGTCAAGATACAGTATATTGTGAAAATGAATTCTGCACTTTATCGCAACTGCTCTTGTAGCAATTGAATCCTGAGAGCAGCAGAGAATTATACATCACACAAGAGCTCCTCTGTTCTTAGTAACGGTCCAGCTGCTGCCACCCATACATGTGAAGTGAGCTGGTGCTATAACAAAATCAAGGACAGTAGCCTACATTTAAACCCTCAGTGAATAGTCCAACATGCCTGGGAGGAAATCCAGGTCTTAACTGGCTCATCATTTGTCAGCATTCATAACCAAATAGGTCACTATAAAGTAATTCACTAAAATTTATAGTTTTAGGTCATGTTACTCTGTCAGCATCTATTTGAATTCAGGAAGCTTTAGTTATCTCAAACTGCTGCTCTCTGAACGGTGAGCCTTCAGCATCCCAGCCTGCATGTCATACACCTTCTGTGAAGCAAGAAAGACATTTTAACACTCACACTTGCTCTTAATGAAATGTACAAAACATCAAAACCTACTACATATTAAAATGGAAAATACAAGTATTTGAAATGACCCTTGTAGTTGAAAGTTGTTGACATCCCTACCCCTCCCCACCCACATGTTTATGGAGTGTTGTGTTTAAAACATACAAGGAGTTGCGGCAGGAATTTGGGGTATTCCTTAACGCAACTGGAGAGTGTAACTAAGTATCCCTGGCATAGACAGACATATATACACAGTACAGGCAAAAAGTTAAATTGAATGAGAAAGTGTGTCCAAACTATTGGCCTGTACTGTGTGTGCGCGCATATACACATACATACATACATACATATATATATAAAAAACACACACACATAGTGTGTGTGTAAATGCAGCTAGTGATAGCTGTCTATCTATTTTAATAAGCTAGCCTCCCACCTACACAAGAAGCTCCAGGCACGATTAAGGCATGGCCATGCTGAGGAGAGGGCTGCGCCTGTGCTGCAGCTGGCATTTGTGAGCTCCTGTAGCGTGCCAGAGCGCTGGACACAGGGTCCATCAGATCCTGATTTCCTGAGAGAGACAGAGGAAGGTCACATTAGTTCATAAATAGCATCAACTGGTTCCAGTAAAGGCACAGTTAGTCTTGATAGCTTGCTAACTTCCAGCTCAAATAAAAACAAACTCCCTCAGAAGCTCCGCCTCATATTTTGAAACATGTTGCGAAGACAAGGGCATTGTCGTGGTGAGGGGTGTTCGCCACTTTGTTTGTGTAAATTTACATGGGTTTTGCACCGGATAATTTTTTTTAACACACACAGAGAACGGCAAGATGGCAAAATGCAAGGAGATATTTGGCAAATTTGACAAAAGGTGTATTAGCTTACAATTAGCTTACAAATAGCTGGCTATAGAGAGCCGAAGTCACTTCCGCGTTATGGGACCCTAAAAAAAAAATATGTATGGTAGACAACAGCGAGAATACGATTATTTTTACCGGTTGACTACCGGTACTACACATTTTTTTTTACAAACTAAGGTCTTCTCACTTCGGCTCAATATACCTTTTAAGCATAATATGTTCCATTACAGTTGGTACCTTGTTGGCGTTCACTGACGTAATGCAGTAGCTCTGCGGGAAGCCCCTCCCCTGTGTCTCTTGGCGGCAGCAGCAGCATGTCCTGCTCATCACCACACATTATTAATCGCAGGATCTGCAGAAGGACGAATGAAGCAGAGGTCATTATTCTTCCCTTTGCACCTTCCGTTCCGTCTTTTCCAGTATAAAAGATTACGGTAGAATAACCTTCTCCTCCTCCAGGTATTGGTTGTCATACTCCAGGGAGTAAAACTCAATGGGGTATGGACAGGGGTTCCTGACGATGATTTCACCCTCGGCCCCTAAACACAGGCAGGGCCCCAGCGAGAGGTTGGTGAAAATAAGTTGGGGCTCTTCACCTTGACCCTGGACGTCAAGCATCAAGCTCTGTCTGCCCTTGGATACACACACCAGCAGCTGGTGGCTGTAGTTCCGCTGCAGACACATACGTTTGAGTCCTTGTCATCCCCATGGTAACGGCTCAACGCAAACACAGCTCCATTGTAATGAATCACAGGCAAAAGGTGGACGTGCTGCATTAAAACGTCAGTTCTACATATGAAGAGATTGGTGAAGGCATTGTAGATCGCACTGCTCTTACGTTCTCAGCGGGGAGAAACATGACCTGGACAGAAACTCTTTCTCCGGGGTGCACACAGCCAGATGATGGCTCCACCCTAAAGACTTTCTGCAGTGACACACCCAAAATAATGTGTGCACAAGTACAGATTGTTAGCTTGTACACTGAAGCGACATCTAAACACAGGTCAATGAGGAGACCTTTCCTTAAAATGTTGCTCATCACAGCCTTTGTCTCACAAGTACTGTACGCCTACAAACAAAACAGACATTTCCCTATTTCAGCTAATGCCTCCAGTGAGCAAAATTATTTTAAAATGGGCGCATTTATATAGCACTTTTGTCCAAAGCGCTTTACAGTATTTTGCCTGACATTCACACACACTCATTCACAGATGGTGATTGCTAACCATGCAAGGTGCAACCAACCACCGGGAGCAGTTAGGGGTTAGGCATCTTGCTCAAGGATGCTTACAGGTAGGTCAA